>QNGE01001816.1:14116-58997 GCA_008508345.1 Paragonimus westermani | reverse complement strand
AGGAACACATGGGGAGGTATCGGAGAACCGTCAGGCAACAGGCCCAAAGCTTTGTTGCTAGCAGACTGTGTCACACCTTCCTTCAGATTTAAAGAAGGGCTGGGAGAGACAGATCGAGAATCCAGCATTCTGGCCATATTGCGAGTCTGTTGGGTACTGGAGGACTGAGTCTGCGTGGCGCGATTAGGACCGTCGATAGCATTGTCTTCATCGTCATCATCTTCCCCTCCAGAAAGCATCACTACATCCTCCTCAAGCATGACGTTGGTCCCATCCACAGCCTGAACTGTACCACTGCCGACTGCTGGTCCGGACTCATTCAGCCCATCGTCTAGGGCCACAGCTGTGAGACACGGCAAATCTACACCTAGATGTTGACAGTAGGGAGATTCGATATTGACCACATCAGAAGTGGTAAGTTTGGAGCCTGAACTGGTCGAACAAGTTGGGAATCCCGCCGTCGCATAAAGAGGTTCTGCAATCAAGGCAGCAGGCTGAACATTTCCCAACTCGACCACACGCCTAAGACACTAAAAGTTCAAAGGAAATGCATGGAATTGGTAAGGCGGTACCTTTTACATTAATTTGGCGAACAACGAAACTACTTCTAAGCTCAAATAAATTCTTGTTTGAATGTGGGTTCATTTTGAACCAAAACCATCACTGAATGAGATAAATTCACTGGTGGGATATAGCACGGTTAAGGCAATATGCCTAAAGGTGAATTCGATGAAAACCATACAAGTGAACGAACACACGATTGTGTGAAAAACAAGTGAGTGTAAGTGCTTCCTGGAAATACATATTCTCTGAAAGAGCATTTAAAAGTTTAGGAATTAGAATGAATGAACGAACAGATAATCAGAACAATCCAGAATATCCAAACAGACAAAAATAACGAATGACTTACAGCAACCAGACCCTGGAAGATGGTAGGTTTGAGTTCGCTATGTGATCTCAAAAGCTCCTGAACAGCAGTGCTCATCTGACTAGCCGTTAGGCTGTTTGACAGCCCCTGACCAGTGCTAGTGGTGAAATTGTGGGAAACCTGCGAAAGAAAATCCCGCACGCGTTTTGTTTTCATTGTGGGTAGGTACTCTGGCGAGACCAGCGTCTCCAAGTATTGGTTAAGCACTCCACTCGATTGAATGGCATCAATTCCGCGTGCATTTAGGGCTAATGTGTTGAATAAGCCTGGAAGTTGAACCAGAAAATCTCTGTTTTGAGGTAGAGGTTGGCTAGTCAGTGCTGTCAAAATATCTGCCGTAATGTTCTTGTCCTGAAATTAACAAAGGCAGTAGGTAAAACTGTGTGAGGAACATTGTCGATGGCAAGTTCATACATGTGCCAACTTTTGGCCTCAGAAAAATTCATTTTCTCTGTTGTCCTGAACTTATTTATGGAAAGTGTCCCTAAGGTAAATCGCAGTCATCAAAACAACACTAAAAAAGGCTTTAAAAACGCATATGAAAAAATTCCGTCTTTAATGTTCCATGGAAAACAAGCCAGTATGCTGCCCCGCCCACTCCAGTAAGAAAGCAGTTTGCAGTCCAACTGTCATGTTACTTTTGAATGTTGTTTGAGGTCGCTTTACTAACGAGGAAAAGGCTGCACACTAACCCGAAACGAAACAGGCATTATTTGACTGCAGTAATGAACAGCATGATACACGAAAGTAAGGCCGCGGGGGGAAATTCGGAATTTAAAACTACCTATTATTCAGAACGATTGACATGATAAAACGATGTGTGCGTTGTTGATGCTCTGGAATCACAGTGTCACTGGCCAACTAATGTTACTTTTCTTCAGCTCCAAACGTCCTTAAGATTAGTTGCTATGAATGAACGTAAACTGATTCATACAAGTGGTAGATAGGTTCACCCAGTACCATGGAAGCCATCACTATCGAAGCACGCCACCCATCCGAGATATGAAGTCAAGACTAGCACTGTAATTTGGATGAAGCCTTACTTGCTTCTGACGCGAAAGTTCATCTGCACTTTTTCGAGGACCCCGAACATTTGGTCAAGTGGGTGTCGGTATTGCCTTAAGCAATAAGACCGAAGCCTCCTTGTTGGACTGGATTTCAGCTGCTCTCGAGGTCTGAGGAACCGCATAAAATAAGCTAAGCAATGGCAAGCGTGCTGGTTACTATACCCAAGTTACGTTCCACTAGTGTCCTCAATATCCGAGAGTCTGAGACCAATATCACAATTTTAGCCGATGTGGATGCCCCGATCGGTCGATAATCGTCAGACGAGGCTCGTTAAGAGGAACATTTCGGTCTGGACGGCTTTCGTCTGGACAAAGGGGTCAGTGTTTTGAATTGGTGTCAGTCCATCATCTGACCTTCGACAGTATGAATTCTCGTCGCTGTTTCGTCAACCAACGTCCTCGAACTAGGTTTCAGGCGTGAACTCAAATTGACTGTATTGCAATTGGCCATATAGCTTTGCCTACAAGGCCGTCGTTTACATTGGTTGACTTTCCTCGATTCTGATCACTTGTTGGTTTGTGCCAAAGATGACTGTGTTTCGGTGAAGAAGGCTCAAAAGAACTACGCGTGACCTGTCTTACCAAACGGTACTATTCAACTACTGCACCGAACACGACAGTAAAATAACGTCGATTACGTCGGATGGCTCAAATGACATCATTACCGTCGCAAACAGCAATACATCAGTGGTTCACAATGATGTTTAACTACCGCACAACCATTAAGAGAAAAAGGCAAACCCTGTATAGGAAGAGAGGAGAGAAAAGGGGAGGGGAAAAGACCTAACTACTAAATGTAGCTACGTCTGCATTCAGCATCATTTCAGCAAACAAACAACCGAGCTGTAAGTGAAAGTGATTCAAATAAACACAAGGCACACTTACAAGACGTTAATTCAGTTGATTTTAATGACCGTAGACTGACCTATTGCAGTATGGATCGCCAAATGTTTAAGTATCCCCTTAAAATCATTGACGCCCATGGATTAGTAGTAACTGGCTGTTGTGATCACAAAACGTCCTACACTCTAAGCACGATTTCACAGAACGTTTATGATAGGATTGCGAAAACTGGTGATCAAAATGCGCAGACTAGATGGAATTAGTTGGTGCACCGGGATATGTCCGGAAGCCATTCCCTCATCCCACGCCAACAGGACCAAACTGAGTGGTGATAGTGAAAACAATGTGAAACAGACGATTTATCATCTGCATCGTCAGTAACACTATCACTCTACGAATATCACCAACACAGACAGCAAGAGTTCAGTGGTCCACAATCGTGTTCAACCACCAGATAGGCAGATGATTCAACAACACGGTCTACAGACACTTGCAGCGCTAAGTGAAGCTCTTTCAATCGTAATGCAAATGCCCCCAGCACTAAATACTCCGTCTTATTGGCTCAATTGTCTTGTGTCTCCGCGGAGAATGGATCTGAAGGTCGCCCGGCTCAGACGGTCCTCCTTTGCACGGGAAATTGTCCAATCTGTAGTCAACGATCCGACACATTGAGAAAGTTCCCTGACCCTGAGAGGGTCAGTTGCCACCCATGACCTTAGGAAAGGTCCTCCAACATTCGCACAGAGAAACTAGTATGATCGTATCTGCGCTTAAGTTATTGGTGTCCGTCCTATCACGCAGGCTATTTAAAAGCTCCGAAGAACCGTATGGGGAGGAGCGAACCGGACTTCGTGCAATTCCTTGATACATTGAGAAGAACACACACGGTTGGTCGTTTGAACATCCCCACGTTCATCAACAACCAACCGTAGTTATGTTCCTTAGCATCAAAGCAGCCTTTGATTTCGTCAACAGCTGGCTTCCGGTATTGCTTGCTGGGGAATGGAATATCTGTGACCATCCCAGGGGTACCGCACAATCGGAATTCAGATAGTAGAGAGAATGGTAGACTAACGCAACCAATCGTCACCTCCGTCAGGACGCGAAAGACCGATATATCACTTTCACTCTTGCAATTGACGATTATTGGCGCCGCCGAGCACACAACCGATGGAGTTGGAGGCTGTAAAAAACGTTTGTCAGACAGCCCTTACGGCCAAACCATCCACCTAACGTCAGCAGGAATGTGGACACCTAGGCAAACCTGGTGCGAAGAAGTCTGTTCTAAAGGAACACTGTGAATACGGCCAAAGGGGATTGCCGCCGACTTGACAGAGCGTATAAGCAGATTCTGACTGACACAACTCGAAATACGATAAGTGTAACGGAAAAACAAATCGAAAACTCTGATAGTATGCTCAAGAGACGTGGAGGTTGTTCTGACAAACGACCTAGGGATGCTAACCACTTTTACCAGAAAACATTCCACTTCTCACTAATTCGTAGGTGGCTGGCCCTCGACAAGGCATTAGTTAGATCATATGCTACAAAGATGGTTAGCGAATTTACGGTTTGTCGCGACTTCAGTAAGGTGAGCAATTTGAACAGCAACTCGAATCGACGGAACCAGCTCATTCAACTGCAGACGATGAGAGAAGCCTGGTTAATTGACAACCCTGGCAACCCTTCATCAGGAAAAACGGCCTGGGGCTTAAATCACCGAAACATAACAAGGCTCCTAGTCCATAACTTTTTTCTCAAGCTCTTTGCAAAGTGGTGGTGATAAATTACCACCGGCACTGACCACAAAACTTCGTCCCGTGAGCAGCACATAACAGTAAGTTCTAGTCTGAAAAAAGTGTCATAACATCGCGTGATAACCACAGACACTGGTCATATCTGCACCGTCTGCAAAGCATTCACGAGTCTCATAACCCGGCGGTCTTTGAAACGGAGATAACTGAATGCAAGAACAGGTAAATTACTCATTTGGTCGTGGGGTGCTGATCAACTTTTACTTTGCGACAGAAACTGAAGCACCGGTACTCTTATTGTTAATCAACGCCGACAGTTTTGAACATGAAGTCTGCTTGGGGCTCGGCTACCTGACATATTTGCGGCTGCCTTTTGTGTAAGAGGGTTCCGGTGAAACATAATGACTCCCGGTTGATTCACTATCTCAGAGAATTTGTCGCATTCCCGGATATTCGAAAAATGGTATGACGAATTAATACACATTGATTTCTGTTAATTCAAGTTTTGCAACTGGTTAGGCATTTATTCAAGTAACGAAGCAGACGGAATTCACTGTATGTCAGTTTGTCGAAAACACCATGTGCTTCATTTGAATAAACAGAACGGTATGAGTAGTCATGAGTCGCTCTCACCTATCCGTATTTTTATTTCGCATCCGGTATTTATTGCATAGAGTTGGAAACGTTGATTTAGTGCACGTCAGCACTGAAACCGATAACTGAGAGGTCCTCCTCCTCATCATCATCATAGACAGCAATACATCAGTGGTTAACACTAATGCTTAACTGCCACAACTGAGAGGTCTTGCGTATAATATACGATAAATGCACGAGGTCACGACCAGCGCTAAGAAGTACTGAAACGTGGAAAGATCTAATTAGGTTCAGAGTCCGACCGTCGAGCGCGCGAGTAAGTCGGAAGTGTGCGGCTCCATTAAAACGCATAGGTCGACGAAGACAAACAAACAAACCCGATCGCATGCAGCAAGCAGACGGTAGACAAAAATCCTTACGGTTTTAAGTACAATATGAACTAGGATTTTGGGAAGAATTTTATACACTGTACAGCAGGCAGTCCGGGATTAACTTCAGGTTACTACAAACCTCCATCCTTAAAATTCGATGTTAACAAACAAGTTTAAGTGACCGTAGCACAACAGCTAAACCCGTCCTGTATTAGTGTATGGCAAGACAGAAGCACACCATACCCTAAACCTAAAAAACAAACTGAAAGCAAAACAGAATCGTGTAAACAGAAGACTGGTACAAAACGGCATACCTGCATGGCTGAAATGCGCGAAGGATGAGTGTAAAGATAATTCGTAATGCTTTCCATTGCAAACAAGGCCAAGTGGGGAGTAAAATGGGTTGATCCATTCAGAAATATTCGACGAAGAATATCTGGCAGATTGCCTTCCATAACGGTGTGCATCACCTCGCCCCATTCCGTGTCCAGACATAGGCGTTTTATCAAGTTCAAAATTGACTTTGTCAAGCCAGAATGCTGAGTGTTGAGAGCGGAATGTGCGTCAGGTGAAGCCTGAGCACAAATAACAGGAACAGACGAAGCTTGTAACGATCAAACCAATAAAATTAGTAAGGACAGCGAAATAGCTAATCTGTCACCAACATAGAAAGAGATAATCCCTGTGGAAAAATTCAAATTCTAAATGGTAGAGCTACGCAAAAACATGCACTGGTATCCACCAACAGAAGGGCCTGGGTGGAATACGGTTGTTAAAAAGATTAATCACAAAAATAATGGCCAGACAATTACAGTAAAATGCGGAAACCGGCTTTCTGTATCCTTTGTTGCACATTCTTGACGAACGCAAGCGAAATTAAGCTGAGTTTTCATCTTAAACGAAACGGCGAGGAACAGATTCAAGTGATTTAGTTAAGTGGAAAACGGTATGCTTCGCTGCGCTAGCTTAGGACTGAAACATCCAACTAACCAGAATAAACAACATTTAGAAGTGAGTGGAATGATGGAAAGAAACGCTCACCTTAGCATTCGCAGATGCGTTTAGAACTAAATCCGCTTCGTAGTTGAGCCGGTCAACCAGAATCTCGACAACATTTGGGCGACTGACAGATATGCTCATTAGAATCTGATCTGTAACCCGAACAGCACGCGTAACATAGCTAAGACAGTCGTTGCGTGAAGTGTGCCAGCTGATAAGTTGCAGCATACTGTCTAAAACACCACATGCACTGAGCGTTGCGTTTTGTGAGGTACCTATTTTTTCAAACAAAAAAAATCATCAGTGAACAAAAAGCAAGTACCAGGTCCCACATTTTCTTCATAGCAGGCCAAATGATACAAGAAAGACAGCAGTGCAGTAGTAAACTGTTGATTTACACTGCCTCCAGGAGCTTGGATTGTACCATCCACCAATCCCTGAACCCACCGCCTCGTAAGATAGGGGAGAATACCATGATAACTTGAAAGTCCAGTAGAGCCAACGAGCGAAGCCCAACTAAAAGTCAGAAAAGTCCAATGAAACTGTGGTGAGTGGAGAATGACGTATTACTAAGGAGAACGAGAGTAGAGTTCAGAATATCAGCTTCCGCTACTATGTGGTACACAGACCAAAAAAGGCTGAACGGTTCTGATTTGCATGAGAAATAAATAAGGTTAATCGAGATAACTAAGACGGGAAACTATGAACTCATGAGTAGTAACCGGCGCCACAATTAGGCATCTTCAGAAGCTACAAAATACGTGCTGTTTTCCGTTGGTGGGTCCAGATCACGTGAAATTGTATAGGTTACGTTACCACTTGTTTTGCACACCGCTAGTGCAGATGGTACAAGCCAGCTCGGATTGACAATTTGCACTGACCACGGTTGCAAGCGTCCAAAATGATGTTTACAATGTTTTTTTCTAAGTTGTTCCACGTCAGTCTTATGGTAACCGGCGGCCCAAGTGACATGGACTTTCGGATAGATTATTGGCCGTTGTGCGTGGAGTGATTAAGTGATGCTCACATCCAAACCGGTACTTCTGACTAGTCTCGTCTCTGCTTGGAATCATCAAGTATGGATGAGGGATAGAGCCAGAAATCCTTCGAGCTGTGACCAGAAGCTCTTATCCGCTCGGCCATTAGTTCCGAGGGTGAAAACGATCGCGGAGTATAAGTGAGGGCAAAGATCTAAGAGCATCATGATGGAATCCCAAAAGTAGTGGTTTTAATTATATGTTTATACCACTGGGTTTACTGGAACTCGCCAGAGAGATAAAAGGGTCATCTATGGGCTGAAAACGACGACCATCTTGAGTCCAACTTGGTTGCAGAACCACTTTCGTGTCGTATTGAAAAATGAACTGCAAAGATAAACGGGTGGTTGGTGACAAAGCCAAGTATACGCTTGAGGTGAGACCCAGAAAATGAACTATACCCCCCCCCCCAAAGAGTAGACGAATAAGAAAGTAGCCAATACACTGAAACAATGAAAACATGACACAATGGATCAAATACAGTGGGTGAGTGAGTTCGAAAACATTTCCAACGCCATACCGAAACAAGAACATACTTCACTCCCAACCGATGTGAATTGACGATGGCCGTCATCGTGCGTAAAGCGCAGGCTTTAATGCCTGTGTGTTGACCATCTGGTAACTCCAAAACCTCCACCAGTTCATCCAGAAGACTTGGATATAGGTGACGCTCATCCACTTCGAACGTATAAGCTAGAAACCAAAAGCCATCGGACAGATCCTTCAAAATTAACTTGGTAAGCACGTAATAAGATTTGAAATAGTGTAAAGCAACCTAGATGCCACTCAGGTGAAATTCAACATTGCCCGTAACAAAAATGCATGCCTAGTGCAAGAGTCCAAAAATTATCACCTGTGGCTTGCATGTGCAGTGAGGTTTAACAGTGTTTACATCAGGGTGGCAAAACGGTGAGATCGTCACTATGAATGTAGTCGTCAAAAGTATGCCACCTTTGTATCGACAGATATGAAGGGTTCCAAGTAAACGGAAGCAGTTTTCGCGTGAATTAGTTTCGGAACTAGTCATTAGAAACATCACTGTGTAGAGAACCAATTTACAGCCTACACTGCACTTTTGCGTGTCTCCACAAGATGTTAAGATGAAATTTCCGTGGAACATCTTCGAAAAGGATCAAAGGTAGTGCATGGAGAAAATTCACTCGCATCCTACCTGCAATTACACCGAAAACAACACAACCAATACCCAGAGAAGTGACATGGCAACAGTGGTAGAATTCGAGCTAGATGCGTGGGATCATAATGTTCAAAAGTAAGCTCTCATATCGTAATAAGAACAAGACAGTATGTACGCACAACTTAACGTCACGCTAGATGGGTCAATAAGAGACAGGGTAGGTTGAGGATGAACGGTTGTTATAAGCCAAGTGAAAGCCCCATAGAGACATAGGCATGGACATCTGAAGTTATCAAGAAAATACTGCAGGAGGGTTACAGAATAGAATAATGGAAAGTCAAAAACACGATATAGGGTTTTTAGAGAAACGGAACAAAACTACCCAGGTATAGACCGACTGGCGACCATCTACATGCTGGGTGGTCGGTGGCAGTTTCAGCAAGCATCACCTTGACTCATTCTTGGAAGACAGATGGAACAAAAAGTGTCTACGAAACGGACCCGATATCCGACCTCGCGGAAGGTTCCCGTGACTGCACTACAAGCGATGCCAGCTCAGAATGGGCACAGCAGCCTGGAGACGTGACCACTGAAGCACGTCCCCAATTACATTAATGTACAGCCAGAATGCTTGCATTCGCAAGTGCAGATGAAAGGGGATAAAACGTGATCAGGAAATTAGGGCGACCAGATCATTCCCCAGTGAGGCCCATAGCTGCATGGTCACTTCAATGAACATGGCGGAGTACAGGTGCTTTTCGTATCAAACATCGCTCATGAGTAAAACAAAAGGTTGTTCGCTGAGGCAGCTACCAAACGTGAACAAATCCGGCTTTAGGCATACAAAAGCGAGTGACTACAAATCCTTCAATTTTCTGTTAGCTTTGTCCCGCTTCCCTGAAAGTTCCCGCAGTAAGCCCTCTTCTATCCTGTCCCTAGCAGATATTGTCCCGTTGGTTGTAAAGGCCCCGTATCTATGACTTTCTCCACCCTTCAAACAGCCTACTACAAACATTCGAATCCTTAACATAATCTACACTGACTTCCGCTAACTCGCCTGATGTAACATTCAATCCTGGACAATGTCAGGTTCACAGTACATGTGAGTCTCCTTATGAGCACTGACTTCGACTTTACGTGCCTACTGAGGTTTGATTGAGTGAAATTATACCGTTATAGCAAAGCATGCAAAAAAAAAATTCCGTGCACAGGACGCCTTACACTACCCCGTTGACCCCTTCAAAGTGTAAGGTATATCAATCGCCACCTTTATCATAGCAATATATCAGTGCTTCTCATTGAAGCTTAACTGCCATAGAACCGTGAAGAAAGCAAACCCTGGTTAGGAAGAAAAAAAGGAAGTATGGAAAGAGGACCTATCTACCAAAAATAGTTAGGCCAATATTTAAGGTGCCTACACATTGCAAACAAACATCATCATCATCATCATCATCATAGACAGCAGTACATCAGTGGTTCACAATAATGCTTAACTGCCACACAACCATGAAGAAAAAGCAAACCGTATATAGGAAGAGAGATGGAAAAAATGGGGACGGGAAGGGACATAACTACTGAAAATGACTACGTCCATATTCAAACATTCAACATCAAGCTGCCTACACCCTGCAAACAAACAGCCGAGCTGCAAGTGAGAGTAAGACGTCATCAGCGAGACAGCTTCCTTACGGCTTTCACTGCCCCGAGTCATTAAATGCACTCACTTCACAGACAACTCGGACAAACAACAACAACATTCACTCCACTGAGCTCGATTAGCCGCCATCTCACTTAGAGTCTCCAACCACCGACTCTGTGAGTCGCGAGGGCCCCAGCCCGGGAGACGAACTCGATCTATACTGGCCAACCCCGTGGTGAACGACTTCATTTCCCTACGCCAAGTCATTATCTGTCCACCTCGCACCTTACACCAGTCGGTCGCAGTGTCAGCAAACACACAACCATACGAATTCCATGCTCCGTGTCACTAAGTGCAATTCGTTCACTGACAACTCGGCCAAACAGCGACGACGTTCATACCGCTGGGCTCGACTAACCATCATCTCACCTAACGACCACAGCCACTGACTCTGTGAGTCGCGAGGGCTCTAGCCCGGGAGAGGAACCCGACTTAAAATGGTCAACCCCTTCCAGAGCGAATTCGGTTCTTTAAGCCAGGTCATCATCTGTCAACCTCGCACCTTAAACTAGTCGGTCGCAGCATCAGCAAGGAGTGTTCAGTTTGGCAGACCTTAGTACATGGCCTAGCCATCTATGTAAACGCAAGGATTGAACAAAACCCGCTTGGCATTCACTACCAAATACCTGTTTCTCAACCTCTTTGCTGCTTACTCCCTGGTGCCGCCCGATGCGAACGATTGAACGAAAACATCGATGTTCAAATACCTGAAGGCGGCTCACGCTTTCCACTCTAAACGGTCAGGTTTCACAGCCGTAGAGCAACGCAGCCCTCAGTGTCACCTTATATACGCGACCCTTGAGCCTCAAAGAGGACTCCTTGTAGCCAGAAGTGTCCTAGATCGGCTAACACCAGTCTTAGAGAGACGCACATCTATTTCATTTCCTACGCCTCCGCTGCCGTCGATGTAGCTTCCCAAGCGTATAAACCGATCACCAACTTCCATAACTTGATTATACAACATAAAATCTACGTAATCACATCAGTTTCGCAGAAGCACTTTGAGGCTGAAAACCGCACTTCCACATGTTTCGCAGTGTTTGGAAATTGTCAAAGACACCTCTTTGTCAGACTAACCGGAATCAATGTCTCCTACCAGTTGGAAGGTCCAAGCCGACATCTTGTGAGTACCGCAGTCTTCCAGTATTCTGTATATGATAAATCTATCAAAATGGTAAAGGTGGACAGCCCTGGCGTACGCTGCTCCTGGTGCTAGAGCTGTCAGACGGTTCACCGTAAACTCTAACTTGAACTGAAGTGGGAGTACAAAGCAGCATGTCCACACAATCGGTACACTCTTGCATTCAAGCGACTCTAGAAGAGTAGATCGATCCACGGAATCTAACACACCATTAATCAAGAAACACGGCAGTTGTTGGTCGGCGGTATGTATGGCGCTGCTCCAGAAATTGGCGAAGGGTGAAGGCGTAATCAGCATATCGTCACCTAGGACGAACATTGAACAATTCTTCCTCAATGTCTGTCTACTAAGCTGCAGTATTTCGATGAAGAATGTCGGATGCCAGAAACTGGGTCAAAGTAATTCTCCTACGATTTTCGTAAGTCCTGGATACCTTTTTGAATATAGGAGCTAGTATCGAGTGACCCCAACACGATCGGGTGCTCTTCATCGTCCATACAAGTCGAAACAATTGGACCAAACTTCCTGTAAACGCCTCTCTTCTCTCTTTGAAAAGACTCAGCACCAGACTACCTGGACCAGCAGACTTACTATGTTTGAGTTCCGAAATGCAATTGTAGACGTCTTAAGGGGTGCTTCTAGATCTACCTGTCAGGGTGGTATAATGTAGGTTTGTGACGGCAACACGGTAAAAGCAGGATGCCAGCTAAGATGACCCCCAGAATGTTCCACTCAGCGCTCTTCTGGGCTTACTATGGATGTGTGCTTTCTGATTAGCTGATGGTTTCAATGACAGAAAGTCACCTTGGATCAGTAGCACGGATAAACGTGAAAGGTGTCGATGTCCCCTGAAACAAGCGGTTTCTATCTCTTTAAGCTTCTTCACTAGCCCAGCCGCACGATCAGTAATTAGTCTAAACCTCAGATTTGTTATACGGACTGCTAGGAGGAATGTTCCATTTAGCATCCAACGAGTTCAGAGATTTTTCTGAAATCCAACGTTCGTTTAGCTCACAAACGATGGTGCCGCATGCTACAAAACCTGCTTCACGAAGGCTGTGAGGTTTAGGTCCACCAGCCATTGAGAATTTCGGGGAGAACTGCTAAGCCTCCTTTCTAAGATAGGTTGGTACTTTTGAACCACCGACGGCACAGTCAGTTTCTCTGACACTGGTATGAACGTAAGGTGAAGAAGAGTAGAACCAGAAGCATCATAATTGAGTGCCAACATCCCCGGGAGCATAAACCGACAGGCGAAATATGCTGGAAAGGCAGAGCACAGAAGCCAAGTAGAGCGGAGATCTACATTTTGATGAGGTCAGTCTTCAGTGATGTACGACCAGCTACCTCAAGTTAACATGAAAGAGTGATATGAAGATACACAATGGCGTCATCGAGAAGTCAGTAGGTACGCAGAATTTCATCAAAAAAGTAAACACAAATTAAACTCACATAAAATAGACAAGGCCTGCAGTCGCGCCCGAATACACTTGTGACGTTGTTCTGGGTTGGAAAAATAGGTGGCTAGACGTACTCGAGCGAATAATGCCATCTGTTTGGAAGATGGTACGGGGTGTGCCGCCAACAATTCTTCCATTATCTTCGATGGAGACTGATTTCTACGATGTAGGGCATGTAGTATTATTTTCTGAGTGGAAGGCCACCGTACACTACTTCGTGATGAACCCATCATGTGATCACCGGCAACTGCCGCACTGGGAACATTCAACCTGTCCATTGTGTTGCTATCAGGACCAGCAACATTTGCTTGCTCCGGTCGGTATTCAAAGTAAACATTGCCAGCCGTCTCAGGGAACTGAAGGAAATGAAGCTAACCGTGGTGACTTACATGTGCAGGGTCACAACAAGCAGCAAGTCCAAAATTGTTTTCAGTGCCACCCCAGGTCTAAACACGTGAAGAAAAAAATGGCTGGCAGGTACCTCTGCAATAGACACCAGGCGATCCAAAACCATCTTCTTGTTGTAAGGATCAAGCCGAACGAAGTAGTTGCTTCGTTTACTATAGGAAACCGTTTAGGTTAACCCTTAGCAATTACCTGAAATTATATGACAGTCCGAGAACAGCCAGCAGAATGTCCATGTTCTCAGATCCGAATAAGGCGAGAATATGGTTCCATGATCCATAAAGATACCGGTAAATACTATGTTCAATCAAGTGACCGGTAAACTCAAGGATTGTCACAACATCCTCCACAAGTGAGGTGTTCTCAGGCAGGTCCAAACGAAGCATCCACCTCCCAACTTTAGTGACAGCATGCTCTAGGATGGTGTCCAGACGATCCAAAACATTTGCCCAAAGCCCTAGTTCGCACTTTCCGTAGTTCCATACGCTAATTTTTTTCAACTCAGAAATCAGGATATTATCTGGGCATTCGGACAGTCTTCTAGCAAGTAGCATGCATTCTACTTGATCGTAGCCACACCTATTCACAATTTTTTTCCTATCGATTCTCATTATCGTTTGGTAGTTTTAAAATCAAATTCTTTTAAACAACTCCAAGATGTCACATCTTCATACCGAAACGGTACCAACCATTAGGAAAGCAGAGACACGATTTGAACGAGACAAACGGACAACCGAAACCAAATTCAAAATGTGCGCAAAAACTCAGGAATGCAAATGCAACGGACCTATTGGATTACCGATTGTCTTTAAGCTGTTTTAAATTTTAAGTTTCAATTTCAAAGTTCGAATTATTCGTATGTCGGTAGGCACAACGTGTTGGGGTGCCCCAAAGTTTATTACTCGGTTATGTAGCCTCCGATTTGGACGTAAAAACAGGCTATAATAGCGACACCGCAACATATCGTCCACAGCATCGCTCGGGAAGGGACCACGTGACGAGTTACTCCTGGACCAACTGTCCTCATTCGGTACACAAAGTGTAAACTCTTCATCGAACTGACCAAACGAAGCTGAAAATCGAGGCCCGCAGAATGACATGGAGCCCCTCAGTTTCCACAGAGAACGTTTTGTGGTCATGTAACGCAGGAAGCCTACGAGATCTTACAGGAGGAAACGTCTTCATGAACTAGTTGCAGGTACAAGTCGGAAGCCATGGGTTGGCCTCAGGTTCAAGAGGGCGTTCCAAAACGAGTGTGTGGCTTGGAAGGTACGCAATCAGCAGAAAAGGTTGACAAGCTTCATGGTGTGCGAAGCAACCCGAAGCGTGGCAGCTGATGTGATAAGGAATGCTCGTTCTGTATATGGTTTCGAATTGGCACGTGTCAGTAATCAGTGCCCCAAGAAGTGCTATGGTTTTACTCGTTCCAGGTCCTCCTCAAGAACAGAAAGTGGCACCACATGTTTTACTTACGAAATGACCTTATCGACCAACAAGGGCATAGTAGATGCGTTTACTTCACAGACTCCAGCTGTTCACTGATTGGACAGTGGAGTAACTGGGCCTCTCTCTAACTCCGACTGCGCGGCGGTGAGGGTATTTCGCTCTGAGGTTGAACGGACGATATATTTGTTCACAAACACGAAATCCACATGGCTCAAGGACACTCATGCTGCCGCTCTTAGGCCGTTGGCAACATTTCTGGCAGGGCCTGTAGCCATTTTTTTCAATACCACACTGGATACAGGTGTATCCGTGAAGGAATGGAGGGGAGCCAGTATAGTGCAATCGAAAATGGTAATTGATCGGTTTACGGAAATTACCGACCACTTGACCTGAACAGTGTTGTCGACAAGTATTTTGAACGCATGCTACCGGGGAAAACCTGCATCTTCTTCTTTGCACATGAACCTCCTGAAGCTCCTCACTACGACTTCCCAAAACGTAAATATCGATTTACCAATCGGTTGACCGTTTCAGACACTCTTGCAGTGAAGTTGGACATAGCAGATGTGATTGAGTCAAGATATCTGGAATATCAGAAAGTCTTCGAGTCTTTCAATCACGGGTTGTTTGGTTGGAAGCTAACAGAAACTGAACTATCTCTACAATCTGTGTAGATACAAGTCGTGCAGGGTGAGACGGTAGGGAGTGCTGTTGGACGAAGGTTGTCCGTTGAGTGGCGTGTCATAAATCTCAGTCCCCACTATCCTGTTTTTCCTGGTATACCCAAGTGACTCAACCGATGGCTTGGTCAACCCGCCTTACCTCAAACCAGATGATATCAAACCCGTTGAAAGTGTGCCGGACTCAAACGCTTACCAGCAAAACATCCTAGAAGTCTGCGAATTGGCAAAAAATAGGAGTTACCGACAAACGTCCTAAAAAGACACATCGTCTAACACTCTGCAGCTGAAATCTAAATATCTAACAGAAGCCAGTGGGCAAGCAGGTCAAGTGGCAACGATACGACGATGAGATGCTCGAGTAGTCAGGTAATTAATACTTGTACCCCGTCTAACCAACCAGTCACAGGCACAACAAAAGCACGACGAGCTTCATAACGACTGAAATCCGCGAACGCTAACCCATGCGCAGAGGTTTTTATTACACTATAATCTGCCACAGATCTCCCCAGTTTGGACCAATGAGTCCAAGCTTGATCATCGTATCTCGAAAAGAGCATTGCCGTCCACGGAAAGGTGCACGAACTCGATAAGCACATGGTATGTGGTATTAAGTGTCTAAGCTGCCAGCCCAACCGAGACCGCCGAACGTAGTCTGGTGTGAGCGAATTAGGGCAGGAGGGAACTTACTCGGAGTGTGTAATATTAACCATCGCGCTGACAGAAGTCTTCCATTTTGCACGGGTGTGATGCGACGGGACTAACGTTTGAGGGGTCACATTCACAAACGAGAGAACGGAAACAGGAATGGCAGATCGGTTAAGCTTTTTAACCAACCAATATGCAGATCTTGGATTGAATCACCCACAAAGCCAGCGAACGCCTCTAGCATAAATGTGTTCAGGAGGCAGCTAGGCAGTTGTTGGAATCATATTTCTGCTTTCTGTTAGTTTGCAGTAGGATCTCAATTTTACGCAACTAGAATTTGTGTACCTTTTTTATATGCCAACCCATAAAGCATTATTAAAAGTCACTGCATCGAGGAAACGCAGTCGAGAGAGCCTACCAGTCAACCATCAGAACATGGGGGCATAGGCCTTCATCCATGTCTAGCATTGAAACCGGAACTGGTGATGTGTAATTAGCGTCCTCGGAAGATCAGCCAGGTTGAGACTGTCACCAAAGACTTCGCATACACAAGCAGGTTTTACGTATCTGTTTTCATTTTGAGTACAATATATTCATTACACATTAAGGCAAATCACTTTGGCGCATTAGAAGTTCTACTTTAGAATCTTGAACGTGACGGCAAGAACGCGATTGGCCCAATCAAACCGGAAGGACAACCAACTTTAATTAGAGAACTTTCCACTGGCTACTTTGATAGACGTAGTTTGGGTTATTCGAGGGCTGTCAATGGGTTTGCCTAATGAGAACGAGGTTGGNGTGGTCAAAGTGGAGCACAGATCAGCTGACCCTGTTCCCACTAATTCAGCAAACCGCCGGCCGTATTGGTTCCTTTGACAGGTGAAGGGTTGCGAGTGGTTAGGGATGTCTGTGGATCTCATGTCCAATACGAGGGAGTTTCAGGGTAGTGGTAGACTTCGATTTGTAATGTGAGAGTGAACCAGTTTGTGAGAACATGTGCATTAGTTCACTGGGATACATGACTGGCGGACACAAGTACATTCGCATCAGTCCCGAAACACGCAGACGTATTATCGAAGCATTTGAAAGGCGCGATGACTGGCGCACGGCTGCCCTTCTGAACGGAGTCAAGTGTAATACCGCTTGCAAGTGGCTACGTGTGGATCGCATCAGTTATGAAGCTCAGCCTCGCAAAGGAGATAGAAGCAAGATTCTGACAGAATCAGAGATCGACATGTTGTTCGATTGGACTTCCGTAGACCCTACGGTTTCACTACACTTTTTGAGATTGCGCGTCAAGGCTGAGTTCGAGAAGGAATTATCGATCACAGCGATTGGTCGATAGTTGGATGGCCGGTGCACAACTGTCAAGAAACTGTGCCAATTACCAGTTGGCATGATCTCAAATGAGGATTTGGGGTTACGGCGACCGTTTGCATATTGATTAATGGGGTGTCATGTAAGCTCGAAGATTGTTGGTTGGATGGATGAGACAAACTTCAGTTTGTTCCGTACGAGGTCAGTGGGACGTTCATTAAAATGAAAGAAAGCACGCGTTTCCCCAGCAAAAAGCCGAGGCCTTAATATTCATTTGATTGGAGCTATGACATCAAGCTCGAGAGTAGGCTATACGACGAGGCGGGGAGCATACACCAGCACGGATTGCTGTGAACCCTGCTAAATCAGATGAAGATCAGTGCACTCATATGAGATGTTGTGCTGATATGCGATAACGCACCGTGTCACACTGATCTGGAAAGTTTGTTTGTCGAGGAGTTATATAGTGGATAACAAATTTTATGACTGGCACCTTATTCACTAATGTTGGATCCAATTCAGAATACCTGGAGCATGGTGAAAGCAGCAGTTAAAAAGCCACTGCAGGTACATTACGAGACAATAATAAACTGAGATCCTCAGGATGTGCAAAGTCAACAGGAGTGGGGAATGCGGGCCCTGGAAAGGGTAATCACTTTTGCTATGTGTGACGTCACCGGAGATAATCGCGCTTGCTTTGTTGGCAACGCCGAACGACGCTATTTGCAGGCGATGAACGGTGAAACGATGGGGTCACAACCGTAATCCCACATCTTCTCAGTGAACAAAGAATGCTCTATTGAGAGCAACCGCAAATTGACTTTGTACCTCCTACTTTTTGGAAGTTAGCGCTGATTAAACTAATGTATGGCTTATGAATGTGTCTAGATTACATGTGTAGCGACTATAATAAGTAGTGTTTTGATAGTCGCATTCATCTGCACATTTTTGATGATCTTGGTTTTTTACCTACTCTTGTTTTAGTCAAGCTATCCATTTTGTAGCATCCGTCCGGGGGCTAATCACACAACTGGCTCTGTGCCTCGCTAGCTTGACGTGTCTCTAGGTGCGCTCTATTCTCCAGGTTCGATGATAATACACGGGGGTCAACGCGCTGACTCTTGATTTTCCACTGTCGGTCGGTTTTGATAGTGAATTCTGACTGGGTATTATCCTGTTGGAGCAGTTTCAACACGTAGGATTGTCCCTTTGTGTTTGGACTGTTAAGAACAACCGAGCTACCGGCATACTTTAGATAATCTAATGTTTTACGTTCGTGACTGAAACTAGTAAATGAACTGTCAGCATCTGGCGATTCATCGTATTTCTCCAATAGTTGACCATTCCTTCAATGACACTGCAACCCAGTCGACACCCTGAACCGTGTGCATATAGAAACAGGTGTAGCTAGTTCATTGTCAAAACCATTCCCCTTATAATATCGGGTTTCAGCTAGCTAGTCTTTGCAAACTGGTCCTGACTAATTATTTGGACTAGTAGGTTGCGCAGTGCAATATATGTTCTGCGCTACTTGAATGCTGGAAATCACTCTGTCCACCATTTTATGCAACAGTGTACGGAATATACCTGTTGTGTTTACGCTGACTAATTACCTGTCAAGGTTCAAAGAGAAGCTTTTTGGGGGGTGGTCTGACGACATTTCATCCTAGTTATGTTCATTTCATAAAGTGCAATTAGATATAGAGCGGATTGGCTTGATAATCCTTTCGAATTTGTCTTCGTTTGCGTACAACGGCCAGCCCAGCACTGTTCCGACTGATCCACGAGTCCAGTTTGTTGATTATTGTTGGGTACAGATGCCAACTGCAAATGAGGTCAACCAAATATCAGACTGAGTTGCCAGGGCACCACTGAATGAGTGATACTGGGTGATGACAGGCTACTTTCTCAATGTAACCTGGCGACCACGGGGTGAGGGGTGTCACTGAACGAAGTTCAAAGTACGTTGCTACCTCATAACGGTAGAAAAACTTGAGTGTTTTGGTGTAATGAAAGTCATGTGGTGGATCCGCACTATTTCTTGTTGCCAAACTAGCCAGGATAACACAGTAACGCAACTGGTGTAGTTCGATAGATCTTGGTCATGGCCACCATGAATGTTAGTGTTTCTACAACTACGAAGTAATAACGTAACATGAACCTCCTTCGGTGGCAACCCTCATTCCATGGTCGCCAGATTAAACGGATGCTTTCTTTCATTTTAATGAACGTCCCACTGACCTCGTACGGAACAAACTGAAGTTTGTCTCATCCATCCAACCAACAATCTTCGAGCTTACATGACACCCCATTAATCAATATGCAAACGGTCGCCGTAACCCCAAATCCTCATTTGAGATCATGCCAACTGGTAATTGGCACAGTTTCTTGACAGTTGTGCACCGGCCATCCAACTATCGACCAATCGCTGTGATCGATAATTCCTTCTCGAACTCAGCCTTGACGCGCAATCTCAAAAAGTGTAGTGAAACCGTAGGGTCTACGGAAGTCCAATCGAACAACATGTCGATCTCTGATTCTGTCAGAATCTTGCTTCTATCTCCTTTGCGAGGCTGAGCTTCATAACTGATGCGATCCACACGTAGCCACTTGCAAGCGGTATTACACTTGACTCCGTTCAGAAGGGCAGCCGTGCGCCAGTCATCGCGCCTTTCAAATGCTTCGATAATACGTCTGCGTGTTTCGGGACTGATGCGAATGTACTTGTGTCCGCCAGTCATGTATCCCAGTGAACTAATGCACATGTTCTCACAAACTGGTTCACTCTCACATTACAAATCGAAGTCTACCACTACCCTGAAACTCCCTCGTATTGGACATGAGATCCACAGACATCCCTAACCACTCGCAACCCTTCACCTGTCAAAGGAACCAATACGGCCGGCGGTTTGCTGAATTAGTGGGAACAGGGTCAGCTGATCTGTGCTCCACTTTGACCACAAACACCGTTCTCATTAAGCAAATCCGTTGACACCCGTCGAATAACCCAAACCACTCCCTCCATCAAAGTAGCTAATGGGAAGTGCTCTAATTAGGGTTGGTCGTCCCTTACGGTGAGTTGGGCTAATCGTGTTCTTGCCGTCACGTCCAAGAATCTAAGGTGGGAATTGTAATGCATCAAAGTGATTTACTTTAACATGTAATGTAAAATCTTGTGTCTAAGATGAACACAGATATGGAAGAACATATAGAGCCGTTAAAGAACCCCCTTGGTTTACAACAGTTGGCGAAGCGTCTTTCATCTGAATATGGTTTCGTTGAAATAGCCCCCTGATATAACATGTATCGCGGCTGACGTGAACATAAGAAGTGGTATTGTCATCATGTCATATAAACCCTCTGCATTACATACTTTAACATGATAGAGAACAGTGACTGTTTAGTATCGCTAAATCAGGGTTTCTGGATTCCGACGGATTCAGTAGAAGACTGTACGGCCCAGTTAACTGTTCTGTTTTTTTATCGAATAGACCTCACAACCATTCACCTGTATGGATAAGCGTTTTGTATGCCTGATTGGGTCTGATACATGCATTACAAATTTGTCTGATACTGTTGAAATATGCAACTTTGAGTTGCTACACACTTGCCGTTTCAGACTCCAAAGTGTTAGATGTGAAAAAATGAAATAAGTAACATATTACACAACTTTTCGTGTTGATTATGGCTCATCACGTTTGTGGCAGACAGTTTTTGCCGTACGTTATGGTTGACCTGAAATACAACAACCCTCACGATTAGATGAAAATGACATCCAAACTAATAAATCCTACGGTTATAAAGGTTTCTCAAAGTAAAATATCGGACCTGTTTCGTAAGGCACTTCTTACTACTCTGGCTAATACATCACCGAAGCGCAAAAGAGAATGAATTAGAACTGTGGTTAATCAGATGTAAACCTATTTCGTGTCTACCGCGGAACATATTAGAAGTAGCGATTAGTTACAGTTTCTGGTACTCTGAATATTGCAGTGGATTTATTGCACAAACTGATATATATTCAGAAAATTTCCTAAGTTAGTATTTCTTTGCTCAAGATTTTTCACCTAATCATTAGCATATCGTCCGCCTTACATTTATATCGCATTACTCATCTTTGTTGCGTGGTTGTGATAATACATGCAGATGACCCAACCAACATGGTTGACCTTTAACACTCACAAGTAGG
Source organism: Paragonimus westermani (assembly GCA_008508345.1). Classification (NCBI taxonomy): domain Eukaryota; kingdom Metazoa; phylum Platyhelminthes; class Trematoda; order Plagiorchiida; family Troglotrematidae; genus Paragonimus; species Paragonimus westermani. Next base: position 37,284 of record QNGE01001816.1, on the reverse strand, counting down.
TTACTGGTGTACAAAAATAATGCTATTTCAAAATTCGAAGCTCTTCTCAACTAAATATTGTCTGCGTAATCAAGCCTCAATTGGTGAGTCATTTTATCTCTCCAAGTGAGCCAACTTTCTCCAAATCCCACATCAGATATTGAGATTTTTTTTTACTATATCCTCAAATCGATGGTTGACCCACATTGTAAGCCGTTTCTTATATCCGATTCATCTTTATTCCTTGCAAATTTTATGTATTTCAATATGTTTGCTTAACATGACGTAAATATGTCTTATATGTGTGATTGTGTATCAAGGGAAAGTGTTCAAATGAACACTGGATGATAAACTAAAAACTTCTTTCCAATTGACCCAGTGGTCTCGCAATCGTGTACACACACTAATGACGGATCAAAATGGAACAGGCTATCTCTTTGGCGCGTCTATACGTGCAAAGAAAATTAGTATTGGACTTTCATTAATCAAAAACTAAACGGCACACGGACCAAAAGGGTTTCCTTGTAGACATCCAGTAGTCTCCCAGATGAGTAAACTAAAAGACACAAACATAAAATACATTTTACCTTGATAAGTTAAGGTGGGAAAATGGACAAACTGAGTACTGCCTTGGTTTCAGTGAAAATGGAAACACGGAGAAATGTGGAAAGACGCGAAGACGTGATTTTCAAGGAAAGTATAAATATAAATTACAGATTCCGGATATCTTGTTCGACGCTTACGTGACTTGGGTAAGCAATGGGGTATCCGAACATGATCATGCTGCATTGTGTAGGGTCAGGATTAGGGCAACACAAGAAAACAACGAACTCCCAAAACATTTCTGTTTAAAATAATCAGATTGGGTTGGTGAGTAAATGAGTAGTCGTTGTTCACTTTTATGGTTGAGAAGGAACATGATGTTTAAACTTGCTTCCACATGGTGAAGGAGGTGGAGGAGTCGGGAAATCACACACCTCTTGGCGTGGTCCTGGTGTTGGCAACGTCATCTTGCCCACTGTGGGATTAGCTTTGTGTGTAACTGTGAACGGTTGTGCATGCTGGTGATCATTACATGACTCGGTATCTTTCGTTTTTCTGGGTACTTTTCTCAAATTAGCAGATGAAGAAGGTCGTGGGAGGTCCCCTGTGGGACGTCCATTTCCTCGGATGCCACCACTTTGGACTCGCGAATTCTTAACTGAACGGTTGAGACTTGTGGAATTTGATTCCGTTGTAGTGAATGAGCTGCGACCGCTCGCCGAATGACAAGTGCGTTGAGGGTGAGGTCTGGCTGACTGCATCTGACGACTGGAGTGCTCTGTTTTTGAATGGTTGTTGCCTTTTGAATAATGATCTCCAAAATGATCCACAGGATAATATGCGCCCGCTGTTTCGGGTCGTCGTAAGGCTGACCCACATCTTGGTGGTAGATCAGCGGAGGGTATGAAATATCTTTTGTATTCTCGAAGCTGCTCTTTGCGCGTCATACCTGGCGTCGGGCGGATATTCTCTAACCGCTTGGCAAGATTCTGGTTATGAAACATTGAAGATGGAATTATCCGGTCATTAGATAGATGTTTGTTGAGAATATACAAGTTAGACACTAGTGTTAATGGGGAATGTATTTGAATGGGGTTGTCGCGAAATACTACTCACAATGTGGATTTATTTGACACATAGTCATCAACTTTGAATGTGTGATTAACACGAAAATGAATGAAAAAGTAATTAAGCGAAGTGGAAAACATGCAAACTGAACAGGATCGTCAGTGATACTTACACTCAAATCGTTGAAACTGTTTTAGTTGCACCACTGTTCTACCGTGCAGTGTGATGTTTATCCACTCTACCTGACAACTGACCTGCGGTAAGATCAAGGTATGGTGCTCGAGATGAGCCCACAGATGAATATACACAGTAGCTGGTTGCAGGACATGGAATCTTTTCTTTGGGTTGTGACGTGAGAGTGGGTGTTACCGGAAACTCACGTACTAAGTGGACTGCATAACATGTTGTTCCAACTGACTTTTTTGGCTTTCTTGCGATAAATTCGGCCATGGAGTCTCCCATGAAAGAGAGTAATAAATGCAAACTTCTTATTCACGGAAGTTGACCTGGGTTTTAACAGGACGAAATTGTTAAAGTGAATGTGCTGACTCTTCCAGGTCTGTTCCTTGTACTCTTCATTAGATTGTACCATCTTCTGTTCTTAATGTGTTAACATCCAAAATTTTGTTTGGCAGTTACTGCCTACTTTTTGATAAACTTAATAACGTTAGTGTCTACAGACGGTCAAGCCGATAGTTTGGAACAAGGGCTGCGAAAATGCTAGCAAACACAGGGTCCATAATCTCTATTGACCGATTAGCTTACGCATTCGGGTTACTGTTTTCATAGTAGTGTTGCAATCAGTCTGCCAATCAAACACAGAAAACAAGTCTTGTTCGCTACCTTGTTCCCATGAGATGGTAATTGTGTACTACCTATGGTATGTAAACGTGAACGGATTTCATAATTTCCAATGCTAAAATCACTCGATTCAACACCAGATCGAAGGCTATTGTAGGTGAGTGAGGCGGTGATAATTAATCAATCCGGTCCAGTAAAAAGTCGTATAATCTTAGCTGGACCCCGTTAGAGCTGAATTTAGGTGCGAGGTGTGAAAAAATTGAAACGACGAGGGGAAATGAAAACAGCTACTAGTAGATTAGTAACGGAAGATTGTGGTTGACTACCAGTTAGGGTCTTTGTGACTCACCTGATATCTCGTCGGAAACAACACAGGATATGTCACCAAATCGGATTCAGTAACGTGAATACTTTAGTCTGAGTTGCTTGTGGACGAATGCCAATTAGTAGAGTGGGAACAGGAAAAGACCAGAGAAAACTAGCCGATAACATCTCACACATACATATATATATATAGATATGAGGAGTTGGCCACTTAATGTTATTGATGTTAGTTTCAACCGCGGTGTTACAGGAAACAAATCTAACTTTATAATCTTGTTTTATTGTTAAACCATCATCATCGTTGTATGACAGTCGACACAAGGCGTATTGCTGTGAATGATGCTGCTGCTGATGATGATAAATGAAGAATTTCATAGTTAAGCACTTCAGACAGTTATTTAACTTACTTCGATGATTCTAAAGGAACATTATTTGTGGTGGGATTCATCTCGTCAACTTAATGAACACTGTCCACTTCAAACTCTATTAAGAATTAAGACAACCATGGAGACTGGAACCTGAAATGTTGTTGTTCTAGTCATTTAGTGCATCTGACCTCTGTTATATATATATATATATAATCTTTGGTGTTTAGAGCTGAAGTCGTCCAGCCATTAAACCACCTATGGTGTTAGCATCATTTGAAATGACATACTTAGGATAGCTGAGCAATATTTACAGCTAATGGTAGCTTTTGTATTCAGACAGTTCGTTTCGAAAAAACAACCAAACCCGACTTGCTGTCACTGGAGCATATAAGTAGTGCATATCATTGCGACGACCGAGATTTCAACTGTGATGCATGTACTCGGGAGGCAATTTTGTGGTGTCAGTGGTCGTACGCTAGGCACGACCGAACTACCAATACTAAACGGTCAGATACACTTGCATTTGGGTGATGCTCAAGTGTCTAATGTCAAATCAGTGAGGTAGTGATAGACATGGTCATTTCATGAAAATGTGGACTTGGATGCAAAACCTAATGATGGCACAGATTTACATTACTTGCGAAGTTTAAGTCTGGTGTTGTTTTTCGAAAGTGAACGTCTAAAAGCCAAACACGAAAGCTACAATCAGTTAGAAATGATTTTTAAATTATGATAAGCAAACTCTCAGTAACCTAACGGTGATGAACATGACTGTTACTGACTTACATACGTACTATTCACGCGGTGGGCGTAATTCACCACATGGGCAGACTTTTCTACCGGTTGTAGCTATGAGGATGAGGGTAAAAGACTGGTGTTGTCGTACAATATACACCTCACTCGGGTCGTTTTCGTCCCCGCTTGAATTTATCGGATAAAAACAATTACCAAGGATGGTGTGTGTCTTGAGGGGAATTCTCTATGGATTTCGTGTTACCATAATTAGGTTTTTTGTTCGGCCATCTCTATCTAATGAAGACAAAAACGACCAAATCTGTGATTGATTAGCGGTCAGACAGTGAGCTTTCAAAGATACGATGCTAGTAATTCCGCTCAAAAAGTCGAAGCGTTTGGAACCAAAATGAAATCGCTAGAACAAAAAGGCCGCTTGCCTAAGTATCTGTCCATCATAAGCACTGGCGTGGTAATTCACAGAAAGAAGGAGAAACTCGAACCCAATAAGATTTTCGAACGCGATGCGTATTACAAGGTGCTTTTGTCCTTATTGTTTGAACGAATGAGTCAGTAGAGTAAACCTATACAAACCTGAGTTCACCTACTCTAGGCATTACCTTTAATTTAGTAAAAAGAAGTTAGGGACAAGTTCCATCTCTTACATCCATCTCCAAACAAAGGTTCGATCTTCTCGTCAGGATTGTATAACAGTTAAACGTAAGTGATGATCACTGACATGTAGTAGGCGGTGTCATTGCAACCACCTATGATAACAACACTATACTTCTTAGGAGATATACAACCAACATAATTGTGCCTAGCTAGTACGTGATATCTCTTAACGACGGCTACCTACGGACAGATCATCTGTTAAAAACTCACATAATTTTCTAACTGAATTCGTTCCTGCTGTCTGTATCGATTTAGTGTGGCATGGTAAGGTCTACAGACTGCTACTTCATGTTGAGAAGAACAACGCTGGTTGGTAGAGAAAGGCATATCCTTGTGAGTGCGCGTAAATTCCTCGTACAGATCATAGAACGAAGCTGCGCGGTCACTTGGTAGTGGACGGGAATTCGGATCACGCCATGGTGGTCGGATTCGTATATTCCTCAAATGAAGATTAAGGTTGTGCATAGCCTTCTCCAATCTAACGGCCTTTGCCTGCTCGGAGTCTTCAACAGAAAGTTCACAGTTTTTCTGTCCACTTCTTTCCGTCAGTTTTTCTTGGTTTGACCCATGTGTAGCCGTTGGAGTGAGGTCAGTTCTTTCTGAATATCTGTGGACATTCTGTTCCTCACATTCACTCTTATTGGTACTAGTATCTAAGCTTTCCATACTTGAATATGTGTTATCATTCAAATGTTCGTCCTCGTTTTGTTTGGGAGTGTCTAGGTCTGAAAAGTCCGACTCATAGGAGGGGGAAACACTGTGAGTAGCAAAGTTCGACACGGATGACGTTTGGGCTGGTTCTGTGGCAGGCACCAGCTTAGCATCTGTCCCAGGGATAATTCCTCCAATGGAGGATTGCACGTTCTCAATGTCTAGAGGGTCTTCCGGACTGTCGTCAGTAGCTTCCTGAGCCGATACTCCTTGTCTGCTTTGTGTACTGATGTGCTGGGTGCTATTTTCCGAGTTGTTTACGCTAAAATGAAGGGATAAAATGCAATGCATGGTTGATAGAAGTTGAGCAATTTTATTGTAGTACCAAAATCAAAGGTTTACACATCAGTTACAGTTTAGGAAATAGCAAACTCTTATGTTCAAAATGAAACTGTTGTACATCACGTCGTCAAGTAACTTGAACGAGAGAGACCAACTGGATTCTTACGTGCTGCCAAACAACAAATATGCCATTCAGTTTCAACCTCCCTAGCAAGAAAAACGAAGTAGAAACTTGTAGGGCATTTACTTGGCAACATTGACTTGGACCTAACCGAATGGTGCCTATCGACACATAAAAATGTAACAGACCTGGTTTTTCCAAATGGGAGTTAACACATCAACCGGAACCAGTTATGGAATTAATCTTGGTTCTGGCTGTCAGATGTGAATTTTTTTACCAGCATACGAAAGAGTGATAAAGGGTACAGCTAAGAGAAACGTTGTGAGTTAATCAGTAAACCGTGGTTACATAACCACAACTAATATCTTTCCCATCACACAGTTGTATGAACCAACACCCCATTTGGGCTTCGGATAGCAGAGCACACTCTCAAGTGGTTATCAAAAGTAATGCCGCCACAGAAACTAGCAACTCAATGGACAGGCCAGAACGCGATGACTTTGATGTTGAACCATGTGATGGATACAGTTCTTTGGCTGACCAGTTGCCATCAATCACTGTACTGCCACGAAACCGAAACTTGAAGCTGTTAGCATTCCCACAGGTTATGCTGACCAGGTAGTATCGACCACTGGATTGTGCATAAAAAGTACTGACGCAGTCACTGTCATTGACGAGGAATTATCACTGAATTCAGCAGGATGAATAAGTTGTAATTGTCCCTCAGCTGTTCTTTGTACATAACCAATGATTGTACGCATGCAGTCGGCAGGAACAGACTGGATGTTGGAATACTGCCACCGTTTTCTTTTTCGTCGTGTCAATAAACTAGATCAAGGTGACTCAGGTTATAAGTTTCTTTTATTGATTTGTTATTGCATCTGGGTCTATCACAATGAATTAGATTTGGGCGTGAAAACGATCATTTGCATATTTGTAGATACTAACTTTTATCTCAAACTTTGAAGTCCGTAGAACAGTGCTGACGATGAAAGCACTAACTGGAAGTGTTCAGAAACGCAGTCTGCCTCATGCTACTAGGTGAAAATCTTTACATAAATGGCATGTGTTTAGTGGGACCCATGCTGGATGACTGGTAACGACTACGAAACCGGTCGTGTGGTTCCGGTGAATTTTGACGACTAAACGTATATTAGTTATTTCAATAAAAAAAGTCAGAAACAGTTTAGTGTAATGTATCTCTCGAGCACATTTCACTGCATCTCATCTGGTCCATACCGTAGTGCGTAGGCCTACATAACGGAGTTCAATGGATACAGTGAAGCTAGCTAACAAAATCAACGAACACACAAATCCACGCACACTCACACACATCAATGCGCATCAGTTACCAGGGCAATCTGGTACTGACGAACAACGCACTGTGATGGCTTCCATCTTACTACTCGCTACCGCCTCCACGGTATTGTTGTTTAGTTTCACAATGTCCAGAGAACTTTTTCATACGAGCGAGCAGACTGCAGTATGTGCTTGATGAGATGCAGCGAAATTTGTTGAAGATACACTATGCAAAAACTCCTTCTGACTTCTCTGTTCAAACTCGTTGCGGACAGAAGTCGTTTTGGTTTTTAAAGACTCGATTTCCGACATCTGTGATGAAACAGCTCGATGGTTTCGTGAAATCAAAATGCGAAGTCGTTACTCAGTGCGTTCGGTTGTCGTTTTATGACCGATGTCTCCAACGAAGTCCTTCCGCTATATTATTGCAAATGTCTTCGATACGACAAAATTTGACCCATGGCTTGTAACTTACGTCGTCCGACAAAATGCCACATGGAAAGTACCAGAGATCAGCTGATTAAGCTAACCGGATTCGAAAATTCTAAACAATGGATTTTTGATAAACTCAACCTTATCTACACTAGTAATTTCACTAACTTTGGCAGTGAAAAGGTTAGGCGGATCAGAATCATTCAACAATCTGCAGAGGTCACTGAGACAATCTGACAAACTCAGTATTCCCAGAAAATCTGGCTAGTCTTGTGACCAGCCTGTTGTCAGCTCAGCCTACCAGCATTCATCTAGAACCCGTACACTGTGGTCTCAAATTTTGTGTGCCCCAAAGAAGAACAATGGCATTCAGTCACAGACCCAGATTGAACTTCTGTTTGACCACCTTTAGCAACTTAGTTCGCTATCACGGGACACCCAAGTTTGGTTCAAAGCCTGGCTAATCGATCTCGAGCACCAACACAGAGTTACGTCCTCCAAACAGAGCACAATCTTGACTTAAAAACATACGGATACCCTTTCGGAGCTACGAATCAATGCAATTCTGATAATCCCACAACCAGACAAGAGATCTGGCGTTGGGGTCAACGATGAGGCTTATTATATATTACGAATGCAGCCACTATTAAATGGCACTAACGAATTATGTCAGGATAACTCAAGAGACAGTGCTGTTGAACCTGAACGGTGCATTAACAAGGAGGCAAAAGCATTGCTGCTAGGGCAATTCATTGATCAGTCAACAACAAAGTCAGCTACACCTGGAGAATCACATACTCCTCAACTGCATGGCCTGCCAAGACTCTCCAAGGTCGATGCACCACTGAGGCCAACACTCACCATGTCCATTTCACCATAAAACAAGCCGGCACAGTGGTTGCCTCGAATTCCTCAGCATCTAAAGCTATCAATGTTTCGAAAAACTGGGATAGTTTTGAGCTACTCGGTTTGATGGATGATTTCGACTGTAGCAACAAACATGACTAGAATGGACGCAACCTATTTGTTCACAAATGTTCCTTTGAAACAGACGGTTGATATATTTTGTCAGTACATGAACTCACACCAATTATACATACGATTGCCTACGTCTGAGTCAGAACGCCTTCTGCCCAAATGCATACCTTACGAAAAAGTTCCACTTTCGGATAACTGGCTACACACATATCGATAGTGTTCTCATGGGCAGTCCACCGGGTTGGCTACTAGTCGATATTTTCTTTGCTCGGCTGGAGCAGAACGTAGATGTCGTCGTCGGTAAGGCACATTTCAACCGTCACTATGTCAACGATACACTACCACTTACGGGCACCAAGGAGACTAGAACCAGTATGTTGGAGTCAGTTAATAAGCTGAATTCCACAATTAAATTCATCATTAAGGATGGGCAGGATGAAACCCCGATGTTTTTGAGTATTCTCATGAAACGCCGGAACAACAGTTACATACTGCGATCTGTCTACCGGTAGCACACTTAGACTGAGCAGTACTCAAACTTTCACAGTTATGTGCCGGTCCAGTACAAGCGTGGTCTAGTGAAAATTTTGTTTTGTCGTGAAGGACGAATTTGTTCGAGAGGAACACTGAGCAGAGATATCGTTGTTGAGAGATAGGCTCAAAGAAAATGGCTATCTATCGGCATTTGTGGAAATATTCAACAAACAAAGGCCGATTACCGCGATGGCTTCAACAACTTCCAAAGTGAATGTCTACCCCCGTCTGACTTACACGCGTGTTGACATTAGTACTCTGTTGAAAACCGGTCTCAAGGCGGCTGTGGGACACACGTTCTATGCAGTCCAACTGACCATGCTATTCACCATCACTCGAATCACAACTCCACCACTGAAAACACCGGCACCGCTCAGTGTCAAATTATACATCAGTTATGAATTCTCGTGTGAGTGTGGGGTTACTTACACAGGCGGAAAGGAGCGACAGTTACACAATCGGGTCAACAAATAAACTTCAGTTTGGGTTAATACCAAAATGTCCTGATAACTGATGCGCACTGATGTGTGTGAGTGTACGTGTGTTTGCTGGTTAGCTTCACAGTGTCCACTGAATTCCCTTATACAGGTATACGAACCACGGTATATATCAGGTGAGATGTAGTGAAATGTGCATAGGAGATAGATTGCGCAAAACCTTTTCCTACCATTGTGTTCAAATTTCTTTAGGTCATCTTGTGATGCACGCTATATTCAGTGCTATTCTGGCCCAGGCTACCTGGGACTATCGTTAAGATGGGCAGATAAATAGCCGTACATGAGCGTTGCCGACGCGTCTTCTAGAGTTTTGGTACCTGGTATATAAAATGGACCCTTGCTTTGATTCTTTATTGCTCGCAATCTGCAAAGAGTGAGTGCTGCACTACTTCAATCATCTTGTGACTCATGGTGCACATTGTCAAAACGTCTGGGTTTGGCGAAGTGAATACATCCTAAAACTGCACGCAGTCATGCCTGAGATTGCAGATCATAAACAGGTTTTGATAGAAACTGTTGAATGCGGTGAGCGAGGTCAGTCATGTGGACAACGGAAAATATTGTTTGCCAAGGAGTGGTCCTGTTAGAGCTACAAATAGACCAAGCATATTCCAGTTCAGCAGCCCCTCGGGCCCATCTTTCTTACTTTGAATACAATGTCTAGGTCGTCAGGGTGATCATATTTGTTTGCTAGAACTTAACAGTAGATATTCTCGCCAATTCCTTTCTTTCAGTGAGAGCAACTATTACTCATACTCTAAAGCAGTCACCTCGATTACCAAGCCAATGCGCATTCCTAAACGACGCAGGACTTTTGAGAGATTTTGAACATTCTCACTAACAAGTAAATGGTCTTTCCCGCTCTAGTTGATATGTTCATATCTTTCATATCATTAACGTCGAAAATTTTATGTCCAACCATCTCTTCTCCATCTGAGCAAAACAGAGCAGTTGTAGTAGATACAAAGTGTCTCGTAACGAAAGTTTGAACGACCTCCTTGGACATCATTGGCGTGTTATTATGACCGGCTTTCCTACTTTCCTATTTTCCGATACGTAAAACTGTCGGCTGCATCCTGCAGCAGTTGGTAGCTCGCATGCACTCGTACCTTTGTTAGTGCTTTCAATTAGACAATTTCCATCTATTTGTAAGCCTTTTAGCAGAAGTCTCCTCTCAAGTGTTCTACATGACTGTTACGATAAACGGCAGCCAAAACCACAATACTTTCTGGTCAGGTTCAGGACCGTCGTGACTGTACGAATGAATGAGGAAACGAAATTTCTCGGCACGCCTTTGCGCCGCACGAAGCTCTGTGACTCACTTGCTTAATGTGTTCCGCAAGGCCATCCAGAACGTAATAAAGAGGGAGGAGTTAATTGAACAGTATACGGCTAATAAAACCTTAGTAATGGAAGTCGCCATGAAGTGAATCGTAAGTTTGGCCACGTCAACGGCACCACGCTTCAAAATTTCTCACGTGTGCGCAAAAAAGCTGGAGATATTTGGCCCTTCATCGATAAACTTTGGAAGCTGTTATTGGGATATATTGTTTCGGGAATTGAACGACGGCTTCAGGGTAGAACACTTGTTGACTCACACATTCTTCAAACAAAAAGCACGTTGTTAAGCTTTCCGAGCACTTAGTAAACCTTGACTTCATTGTTAACGCGTAATGCAAAGATGGAATCATATGACGCATGATTACCAGGTTACTGACGACAGCAGTGATTCCCCACACTGCATTTCAGTGAAAAGGGGGACTAGTTCGGGAAGAATCGAGGCAAACTGAGGTTGGTACCGATGAAAGAACACCGGAAGGACTAGGCTTGATTATAAACTTTTGTGTTTTCGAGGACAACATCTCACCCACTATATCAGTGAACATCAAGTGGCAAAGTTACTTAATAAGAACACCGGAATCAGGCGGATTCATAAACTCCATCAACGGTTCCCCTTAACTGCGCACAGGATGCAATGAAACAATTTAGGATCTTCGCGTCGACGCATGTGGTCCTATCTACAGAGATGAATGAGTGTGATCTGTAATTTTCTCCTTTTTTCACTAGTCTTAAAAGTTACACAAAATGGGATGGTCTAACACTTGCAGCTTTCCAACAGGTAAGCAGTCAGAATTGTGATGTAATCTGTTTAGGTTCTTGAAAAGGCACATGATAGAATGATTTATTTTGATTTATATCCAGGAGCATACGCCGGTCTGGCTATTCAGTCAGTACGTCCTGTTTTCCATATTTTACTCCCGCCTAGCTCATTGGAAATTTAAAAAGACAACGGCTCCTGGAGTTGACAGTGTAGATCAAAAAGGCAGATGGAAAGAGGTTAGCCGCTCATTTTGCCATAGTTCTTGGGAAATTTGAGACAGCTTGCTGTTTGTTGTCCGGTCGAAAGTTCTTTGTCTTTTCCGTTGCCAGGTTTACCAGATTTGTTGGTGTCGGCAACAGTGAGACCCCGATCGGCGTACGACTGTGTCTAGTTTGTAAACTAACACTTTTTGTGAAATTTTCTGTGGACCAAGCAGTGGTTGCCGACACTAGTAAATTTGACCGAAACGGTGCTGGTTGTAGCTATCGCCTTGATATTTGTTCAAACTCTCAGGTTTCAGCGGTTTGCCTGTGTCAGCGTCCTGCCTCGATGTCAGTGGTCTCATTTTCTTTCACAAACTGACCTGCTGGACAAGGCTGCTAACCGAAAGCATTTGTTTTTCCGAGATGCGATAAGCTGATGCAAAACGCCCGAGTTGATTGCACTAAATCCGCACGAGTCCAGTGTTGTTTTCTGTTCAACCAGCATTGCACGTGAGCGCGGACTGTAATGAATCACGGTTCTGTGTCTGAATTGCGCCCGTCTCACCGCGTGTCGAGTTTAGCTGTCTGTGTAAGCTTAACAATGAGACAGACACGACTCGGTCACAGAGCGTGCCCAAATTACTCAATGGACTAAACACTAACAGTGAACCATATCCTCATAAGCTATTACAGTAGCTGACAAAGTCTCTCATCAAACCGACCCGAACACAGTGTTGCTTCATACAAGGCAACCAAAAGCGCCGCCATTCACACAGACGGATCAGCAGTGAGTGCGTCACCTGGTACGTTTCTTGTTACTTAGGTGTCTTATGCTGAAGGCTGGTGGTTTTTTGATTTAGCAGTTGTCAAATGCTATGCTTCTCTCGAGAGGTGTTTCTGGTTGTCTATCATACACCGGTCGGTGCAGCTGGTTGGAGAAAGAAGCAGTACTGTTGACGTGGATTTGTGCCGTGCTGAGACAGTTAAAGGGTTAATACAAAGGCTCTGGAGTTCAAACTCAAGGATTTCATTATCCAACTAGAAAACCAATTCTGTAAGCTACCCACCTATGTAAAACTTGATGTCGCTGAAACGACTCTTCGTAGATGTCAAGATGCGAACAAATAAGCAACAGGAATATATTGTTTATCGCCGTCGTACTCGAAATGATGATATCTTCTGCTATGGGTGGGAAAAATAAACTGCATGGTTCACACCTTTCAGACCTTACTGTTAAAGCACATATGTCTATATGATATGGACAGCAACTTATTTGGATATTCGAATGAACATAGCCATTGATTTGTCTACGCATTCTCACTAGACATCTACAGATTTAGTCACCACTTTCAGCAGTTTGATTTTCCGTAGTCACATGTCTGGTACGTTACTAAACAGTGTGCTATTCAATTTTGGGCGTACAATGTTCCAATATGTGAATTGCAGCCGATTTTTGCGTTGCTAGCGTAAACGCAATCATCAGACAAGAATTCCAAAAACTATGTCTGGCCGTTCTTGGGGTACAGATTTTTCATACGCCCCAGTTTCCTAAAATACGGTCCTGTGTTTATGCTGACGCTGCGTGAAAATGGAAACACTAACTGATTGAAATAAATTCCCACCAAAAATATACTGTCCGTTGTATTCATTATCAGCAGCACGTTCCCAAAGCTGAAACTTTCTTGATTTCACAGAGAACGTGAAATTTGATAGGGTTGAGTGTTGCTCTAGATAGATCTTGTGGTTGTACGGTTATATGAGTGTTTTCTCATACACACGCAAGGGTTTAAATTGGCTGAATCGAAATCGTATATATTTAACCTTGCGTATAGACCAAGTATTTTCGACCACATGATGACCAAAGAAACGAGCACGATACCTTAGTGTAAACCCATAAGTCTAAGCTTTCATATTCAGTCAACTCCGATTAGTGTTCTACTAAACACTGGGTATCATATCCATCTGTGGTTGTTCAAATATTGACTAAGTCGTTGAAGACATTTTAATGTTATGCTAATTTGGTTTTCACCATACGACAGCTTCCGCAACTAGGACTGTGTGAGTTAAACAATGAAGTGGCACAGGAATACCATTTCCCAGCTGTTATATTCGATGGTAGTACCGTTCACAGTACGAACCACAAATGTTCGTCTTTTAGCACGCAATCATGCACGTGCGATGTTAGTCGAATATAGTAGCACTCAAATAGGATTTATTGAATATCTATCAACTAATCAATACACGTGTTGATGACCTATCGTGTGGGATTCGGGTGCCACAAATCAGACGGTTAACTGGAAAATCCGATGAATCACAGAAAACTCTCAATTAACTCAGCATACTTATCGAACGCTTCAGTACGACTCCAGATTGTGTCGTATTTTTCTCTGGGCTCATGAAACTGCACACGCTACGCAAGGTAAACCTCGGACTGCACGTTATTCGGTCTAATTGTGTCCCACTTCATCAGAATTCAAAGACGGAATGGATAGCCCGTAGTTGTACCGTTCCGTATAAGACTCTACGTTATCACCGACGTTGGGATAACGGGAAAGTTCACGTCCATTAATGCAATTAATGCTTTTCGGGAAATTACACCGTCTATTGAAGTCAGTGCAAAACATTTCAAAACTACGTTGGGCAACACGTGTTCTCAGTGTCTAAAATCTGGATCACACCGAAAGAGCGCTGGTGGCTACGTTCGGCAACGTGGCACTTCAATGTGGCACGCCGGTTCAAAGGACCGGTCCACTCAATTTTTTGTTGATCTCTAGGGCTTGCTAGAAAAAGCGTTGCCTGGAGTGAATCAAGGATAAAGTCGGCAGCTTCATGTAGAGCACTTTCTCGAGAGTATTAGGATAACTGTTTACGCCTCCGTTTGCTTTGAATACGTCATTCGACACATGAGCCTTGATGGACTCTCAAAAGTGTATCGCAATTTGGGAGCTATATCCATGATCTTAGTGGATCCGGTCTGGTAGAGGGAGGGTTGCAATAGAACTTTTGTCCTTCATAGTGTGAACATCCACTAGCAGATAATAACCTATAGAAAATATCCAACGAAATTTTTTTTTAATTATCAACTTGTATTTTTATCGTCAGGAATGTTGTGTGAGTATATTTTAGTGGTGTTCACGCGAGTAGTAGCATCCGGCCCGGGGTTAAAAATACAACTCGCTCCATGCCTCGCTAGCTTGACGTGTCTCTTTGTACTCTCAATTTTCCAGGGCCAGTAATAATACACGAAGTCAACGCACTGAAATTTGGCTTTTCATTGTCGATCGATTGTCGATGGTGATAACTGACTGGGTTTTGCTTTGTTGGATCACTCCCAACATACTTAGTGTTCGGAAAGCTTAACAACGTGCTTTTTGTTTGAAGAATGTGTGAGTCAACAAGTGTTCTACCCTGAAGCCGTCGTTCAATTCCCGAAACAATATATCCCAATAACAGCTTCCAAAGTTTATCGATGAAGGGCCAAATATCTCCAGCTTTTTTGCGCACACGTGAGAAATTTTGAAGCGTGGTGCCGTTGACGTGGCCAAACTTACGATTCACTTCATGGCGGCTTCCATTACTAAGGTTTTATTAGCCGTATACTGTTCAATTAACTCCTCCCTCTTTATTACGTTCTGGATGGCCTTGCGGAACACATTAAGCAAGTGAGTCACAGAGCTTCGTGCGGCGCAAAGGCGTGCCGAGAAATTTCGTTTCCTCATTCATTCGTACAGTCACGACGGTCCTGAACCTGACCAGAAAGTATTGTGGTTTTGGCTGCCGTTTATCGTAACAGTCATGTAGAACACTTGAGAGGAGACTTCTGCTAAAAGGCTTACAAATAGATGGAAATTGTCTAATTGAAAGCACTAACAAAGGTACGAGTGCATGCGAGCTACCAACTGCTGCAGGATGCAGCCGACAGTTTTACGTATCGGAAAATAGGAAAGTAGGAAAGCCGGTCATAATAACACGCCAATGATGTCCAAGGAGGTCGTTCAAACTTTCGTTACGAGACACTTTGTATCTACTACAACTGCTCTGTTTTGCTCAGATGGAGAAGAGATGGTTGGACATAAAATTTTCGACGTTAATGATATGAAAGATATGAACATATCAACTAGAGCGGGAAAGACCATTTACTTGTTAGTGAGAATGTTCAAAATCTCTCAAAAGTCCTGCGTCGTTTAGGAATGCGCATTGGCTTGGTAATCGAGGTGACTGCTTTAGAGTATGAGTAATAGTTGCTCTCACTGAAAGAAAGGAATTGGCGAGAATATCTACTGTTAAGTTCTAGCAAACAAATATGATCACCCTGACGACCTAGACATTGTATTCAAAGTAAGAAAGATGGGCCCGAGGGGCTGCTGAACTGGAATATGCTTGGTCTATTTGTAGCTCTAACAGGACCACTCCTTGGCAAACAATATTTCCCGTTGTCCACATGACTGACCTCGCTCACCGCATTCAACAGTTTCTATCAAAACCTGTTTATGATCTGCAATCTCAGGCATGACTGCGTGCAGTTTTAGGATGTATTCACTTCGCCAAACCCAGACGTTTTGACAATGTGCACCATGAGTCACAAGATGATTGAGGTAATGCAGCACTCACTCTCTGCAGATTGCGAGCAATAAAGAATCAAAGCTAGGGTTCATTTTATATACCAGGTACCAAAACTCCAGAGGACGCTTCGGCAACGTTCATGTAGTGTGAACAACGGATACCCGACCATGTGTTTTGAGAGCTCTCCCAACTCAGCTTATCGTGTATTTCCGCTTGCACTGGTTAGAGAGACTTACATAGTGTATGACGCCCACTGCCATGCAAGTTTCTGAAGATCGCTTTTCTCTTGTGCGGTCTTAAGATGTGAATCAGACATTGTGAACGTGATTCGAACTAGTGGCTTTCATATAAAAAACCAAAACATCTGCTCAGTACACTGCACATCGCTATGCAGGGGGGAGAACGGTGGTCCAGTGGGCGTCGCTCTTGATTAAATTCTTGATCATGTGACAAATCAATCCGTACACCAACAATCACTCTGTTATAGGCTTAATTAACATTTTAAGTTACATTAACGTCAGCAATTTGGCCGTTACAGAAGAAAATGCATAGGATTAAATGAAGTGTACGTGTGGGTATTTAGATCCTCCAATGACTTGAGATGAAGTGTTGTGACCTGTGTCTTGTTCACCTCCACGTCTAGCAGAAGTGGAGTTCCACGATCGTAGACTGTCCGAAGGTTAACAGGCAATTGTTATTTCTCAAGAAATTAGGTAGTGTACTGCACAAGTACAAACACGTTAGCAAACCAGGGAACGCGCATTCAGCTCCATACATATCAATAGCACATATGGGCAGACTTTCTAGGCTAGGAAACCCAGAGTCAGATTGGTCAGTTGGTACCAGCATGCGGGCAACATGTGAGCTGGGGCCAGTTAACTGTCCAACTTAACGATAGTCCCAGGTAGCCTGGGCCAGAGTAGCACTGAATATAGCGTAGAATATGTAGGCGTTAACTGGATGGCTCACATCTTGAACGTTTGTTTAGGAACCAATGATGTCATTTCAAAGTATGTCTAACCTCGATTTTGCCAATGGATGCTCGAGTCACAGTACCAATGAGTATAACTCAAGGTTGACAATAATAATAATAATAATGGAGAACGCTCTTGAGTTTGTTTTACACGGATTTCCGCGCACAGTTCTACCAGCTTATGATGTCTAGGCAGAGGATTTTCGCTTGAGCACGTTCTTATTTTGCTGGCGGAACTTTTAGAGCTAGTACCGGATTAGAACTTCAATCCTATCTGCAGCTTTACACTTAAGACTCGCATGGACACTCGTCAGCTCGTCAGAAACTTCTGCTTCACAGCGAGCAGTTTCCGGACAGTACTTCCGGGAACGCCCTTCTTTACGCGGGAGGGTTAAAAATTCGAAATCCTAACAACTATACTACGCTGCTAGTTGATATTTGGATAAAAAGCGGCCAGTTTCCAACAGAAGGCATTCAACAAAGCACCATCTTTATTGTCCAACTAACTGGTTGCCACTTTACATGCGCTGTCACGTTTATGAACCGTAATTCTGGTCCACAAACCCTTTGCTTCTGTTCGCACCTTTGTGTGTGTGGCCGACGCCTTTCGTCAGTTGGCTTTCCTTCTGCCATTCCTCGTCCGTTGGTCTGATCGTGTTGGGTGGTGGCACGTCCTGTTGTCTGTAGTGTCCGCAATCTATTCGCTGCGGTCTTTTGAGTGTACCTCACCGCCGCGTTGAGGTAGTTCACCGAGGGCCGGACTACTAGCACCTCCGGTCAAGTAATCTGCCACAAAATGACGTAAATCTCTTCATGTACACATACCACTAGAGACTCCTGAAGTGATTTTGTGATTCTTTATTCACAGCATAGTCCCTGCTAGTACAAGTACGTATGAATTACAATAAACCCAATGTACTGTACATTGACCAGCGCGAGGATCTAGTTGGGATGAACTACGTTTTTGACACCCATAACCTTAAACTGCCATAAATATGTAACGTTAAAGTCGTCGCACTGCTCATAAAAATGCACAAGTATTTCATCCCAACGTTTACGTAATTCACCTCTGTATCTCAGGTCAATCAAATACCGGGTAAACTTTATACCGAAATCACCACAATCCATCCCTAATGCATCGTTAATGTGCGCTAGTAGGGGCAGAAATCACGAAGATTGATCTGGGAGAAGCCCATGTGTGACAAACGCCCTGTATTCCCTCAACCCAACCTGAAAGCCGGTATGATCTTCTCCACACCTGCTCAGACCGAACTGTTGGATGACCAACGGTTTTCAAGAGGTATTCTGTTTAACGTTTACCTTCTAACTTTGCCGAGCTTCTTCAGTCTTTTAACGCTCTTTGGAAAATTCAATACAGCGTTGTATACAATTTTATACTACGTCTTATATTTGTACAGGCAACACCATATTGTAGCCAGAGTCAACTGCAGTTGCTTCTGTTTAAAAAGAGCATCACCTGTTTGAATTAAGGGGACCCAAGTATACACTTATCGCTTACGCGCCCCAACTCTTTGGTGCTCTTGCTCCGCCTGGATCTGAACTGCCCATGGTGGGTTATTCCAACAGCTCGCTATATACGGTGTTTATAGGAAATTCCAATCAGTGGCTGCGTTCTGAGCTGAATGTTTGCTGTTCGTATTTTCGTATAAGGAAAGCTATATGATGAGGCGTCACAGCTATGGTCATCAATTTTTAGGTATTATTTGAAGACCGTTTATGAATGGTTTTCGAATAAAGTTTAGAAAACAAGCAATCACTGGTTGGAGCAGTAAAATGCCAGAGAAACTATGAGTTTTAGACCGTTAACGATCAGAAAACAGATAAACCTACCCCACATTGTAAACGTTTATTTTTCATTGATTCCTCCATCGCGTTTTCTGTGACTTGTGTTCACAAGTTGAGAGTATTAATTATTCCATTTTGTAGCTTGCTCAAGACTGCATACTTGACGTGGAGTTAGTTTACTGTAGTGTGCGACAGCTTTACTATCTATCTTAAAATGTTCAAAGCAATTGTTTACAGGAGAAGCCCGTTAATTTACGTCGTACGGCATGCTAAGGATAGTCTACACTTTCTTAGCGTTATTTCGCAGTCAACTGGGTCAACTTGCTTCATTCTAGATCTACTTAGTTGACCTTACGTTGGACAAAATTGGCCAATTCATTGATCATATTATAGGATGATCTTTGCGCCGCATGTCTGTAGCGACTATAATAAATAATATTTTGATAGTCGCATTCATGTGTACATGTTCGATGTTTTTGGTTTCGATTCCGCTTTTGTTTTAGTCAAGCTAACCATTTTGTAGCATCAGACCCGGGGCTAAAAACACAACTCGCTCCGTGCCTCGCTAGCTTGACGTGTCTCTCTGTACTCTCATTCTTCCAGCATCGGTAATAATACACGAAGTCAACGTGCTGAAATTTAGCTTTTCATTGTCGATAGATTGTCGATGGTGATAACTGACTGGGTTTTATTTTGTTGGATCAGTTCCAACAATTGGTGAACCCGAAAATTTCGAACGTTCCGCTACAGTCGTCTCTTGCGTCTCGGTGAGTTCATTCTTTTGCATACCTGCTTATATATTGTCTTTATTAACGTACGCGTAATCAGTTGTTTTTCTCTGTTCGTGTATACGTCCGGCATATAAGCCCTTATATATTTCCTCAATTCCGCTTAATTAGTTGTTATTGATATATGAACCGCGTAATCACTACCCAAAGTCCGAAGTATCCTCTAAGTACGTTGACAGCCTCCGCGTTTGCACTAATGCTCTAGCGGTCCCTCAGTTCCTTGAAAATGACCCTCTCTGGTTTGGTTACTTATAAGCAGAATTTTTCAACGACGGAATTTTGTCTGATCAAACAAGGTTCTGTCAGTTGTTAGTCAGGTTTCCAAGCGAAGTTACCTCACAGCTTTGCGATGTTATAGTAAACCAACCGGTATAGCTCAAGTACGAGACCGTTTATAAAAAAAGAGCAATTGTTACCCGAAGAGACCCGAATACAGAAACTTTTCCACGACCTCGAGCTAGATGACAAACGCCTTACAACGCCGCTAGCGCAAACGCGGCAACTCACCGGCAACTCTCACATGGACATAGCCCTCCGGAAACTCTGGCTTCAAAGATTGCCAGAAGCCAAGCAAGCAACAGTTTCCGTTGCTCGTTCACAAACACTTGCCGAGACAGCAAAAATGGCTGATCAAGTAATGGAGCCTCTTCAGCCACTATTTGATTGCTTGAGTGTATCACAATCTATCTCACGTTCAAAAGTAGGCACGCGCGGTTCGGAAAAGGCAGTCTACCATACATTGAGGCTATAACAGCAGAAATTGCAGCCTCGCGACGTGGCTCGAACTAACTTTCTTCAAGCCGTTCTTCATGTCTTTGACTTAGTATATCACCCAAGCGCCATATACTGCAGTCAAAAACTGTCTGTTGGTACCACGAATGTTTTGGTAGCCAGGCCAAACGGTGCAACAAACCCCGTACCTACGCCTCATCAAGGCGATGCACACTGACCATCTGACCTAGTTTGATATTCACGGGTCAACAAATCTGGCAGCTCTGGTTTCATTGGCCATCTGTCGGACATCTTTCCAACGGTGTAGCTCTTACAGTCGTAAGTAGCACTGTAAACACCTCGGATTAGAAGTCCTCACTGCTCGAACCACTAACGCTTGCCACAGCACCATTCCTCGATAGGTTATTCCCGCACGAGATCAGGCATTCCCAACATTCAGGACCGACCCAGAGACAACCTCTGTCGCTCATCCACGCGAGTGCAGTTTCAGCCACGGTACATTTCGGCCGGCATCAG
This sequence comes from Paragonimus westermani, assembly GCA_008508345.1. NCBI lineage: Eukaryota > Metazoa > Platyhelminthes > Trematoda > Plagiorchiida > Troglotrematidae > Paragonimus > Paragonimus westermani. Next base: position 16,258 of record QNGE01001816.1, on the reverse strand, counting down.
ACCCTGCAACGTCGTAAGCACTACCTAACGCAGATACTGCAAAGGGAACACGACTAGCATTAATGTCCTCACTGCACGGTCACTCCTGTTTGTTCATCGGCACACAGACACCCTCGATCTCCATCGCTCATTGGTTTTTGCAACACCATGTCAGAAGTTTTGTTAAGCCATATGAGATTGTTTGCGCACGTTTGCAAGGAAATATCCACCATGTCTGTGCAAACCATGGATATCTCTAGGCCAACAGCATTCCACACTGAGCGGTTGCGCGGATGACACTAACAGCGCCAAACCTACGCTATCGGCTTCATTTCAGTCCATTTGGCATCCACTCACACGACCTGCCTGAGGATACTTGTCAGTCTAAGCACCATGTACTATTCCTTGGCATTGTTCTGGACCAGGTCTATTCGCCTACTAATATTTTTCTTTTTTGAGTCTATCAACTGTAGACAAGATAACAGAAAAGAAGAGAAAACAAAATGCAGCGACACGCAAAGCTGTGGTGTCCATGAATCGTCGACCGTAAAATTATTTAGTCCCAACCGGATACGTCGAAATGGTGAGTTAACCTTTTCCGCCTGTCCCGCGGGTACTTCATCTTGTTTTCTCTCTCTTCCAGACGATCCGGACATTGTGCGTGTAGAGACAACTTCCATCGACCTATCATACAGCACTGGACAAACGTACCCTCTTTTCTCTCAGGAGTTTTCAGGGATGGTCAGCCTGCTGCGATAGACAAGAAACGCAACGAAGACAAAATAACACAAATAAATGAACCATACCAGCGCAGCAACTATTTTAGATCGACCCTCTCCACCCCCAAACTTTGAAATCATGTGCAATCATCTTTTGCGTGTATCATCCTGTAACTGTGATCAGTCTAAAAACTGTGATGTGATTTTTTCTACCTATCTGCAATAAAGTAGGCCTGTTTGATACGTATTAGCCTTCTGACAGATAGCTATGTGGCGACCATGATAAATAATATTTTGATATTCGCATTCATGTGCACATGTTCGATGAGTTTTGTTTCGATTCCGCTTTTCTTTTAGTCAAGCTAACCACTTTGTAGCATCCGACCCGAGGCTAAAAACACAACTCGCTCCATGCCTCGCTAGCTTGACGTATCTCTTTGTACTCTCAATTTTCCAGGGCCAGTAATAATACACGAAGTCAACGCACTGAAATTTGGGTTTTTATTGTCGATCGATTGTCGATGGTGATAACTGACTGGGTTTTGTTTTGTTGGATCACTCCCAACATACTTAGTGTTCGGAAAGCTTAACAACGTGCTTTTTGTTTGAAGAATGTGTGAGTCAACAAGTGTTCTACCCTGAAGCCGTCGTTCGATTCCCGAAACAATATATCCCAATAACAGCTTCCAAAGTTTATCGATGAAGGGCCAAATATCTCCAGCTTTTTTGCGCACACGTGAGAAATTTTGAAGCGTGGTGCCGTTGACGTGGCCAAACTTACGATTCACTTCATGGCGACTTCCATTACTAAGGTTTTATTAGCCGTATACTGTTCAATTAACTCCTCCCTCTTTATTACGTTCTGGATGGCCTTGCGGAACACATTAAGCAAGTGAGTCACAGAGCTTCGTGCGGCGCAAAGGCGTGCCGAGAAATTTCGTTTCCTCATTCATTCGTACAGTCACGACGGTCCTGAACCTGACCAGAAAGTATTGTGGTTTTGGCTGCCGTTTATCGTAACAGTCATGTAGAACACTTGAGAGGAGACTTCTGCTAAAAGGCTTACAAATAGATGGAAATTGTCTAATTGAAAGCACTAACAAAGGTACGAGTGCATGCGAGCTACCAACTGCTGCAGGATGCAGCCGACAGTTTTACGTATCGGAAAATAGGAAAGTAGGAAAGCCGGTCATAATAACACGCCAATGATGTCCAAGGAGGTCGTTCAAACTTTCGTTACGAGACACTTTGTATCTACTACAACTGCTCTGTTTTGCTCAGATGGAGAAGAGATGGTTGGACATAAAATTTTCGACGTTAATGATATGAAAGATATGAACATATCAACTAGAGCGGGAAAGACCATTTACTTGTTAGTGAGAATGTTCAAAATCTCTCAAAAGTCCTGCGTCGTTTAGGAATGCGCATTGGCTTGGTAATCGAG
>QNGE01001816.1:0-13805 GCA_008508345.1 Paragonimus westermani | reverse complement strand
CAGGGTCGGTAATAATATACGAAGTCAACGCGCTGAGACTTGCATTTTCTCTGTCGATCGATTGTCGATAGTTCTATCTGACAGGGTTTTATTCTGTTGGATCAGTTCTAACAAACAGAGTTTTAGTTGCTGAGAATATATCTATTCACCTGCGATCGCAGGTGAATATGGAGACCAGTGATGATAACGACATTAATCACGCAACATTTTATTCAAGTTCATTCTCGTTGATCCCTCATTGGTCACAAGAACGCAACCGTATTTTATCCCAAGATTGACGTAATTCATCCCTAAACGTAACACCAATCAAATGCCGAGCGTATTTCATCCCGAAAGTGCCGTAAATTATCCCTAGATAATCCCTAATGTGTGCTAGCAGGGGAGCCGGTATACTCCTTATTTATAGACTACATGAAGTAATTTACACAAAGGAACTGCTATAAACTCAAGGAAGTTATCGTTATTCGCATAAGTTAGTTTTCAGTCCGTTACACTTGTTAGAGTTGCGTTAGGGATTTTGTATATATACTCCGGCATATACCGGCTCGCAGCAACTTAAACTCTGTTGGTCGAAAGAATTCACCCCTAAACGTTCCCGAAATTAGCCCTAATTCACCCCTAAACTGAATCCCCAATTAATGCTAGCAGGGATTGACCTCGCTCACCGCATTTAACAGTTTCTATCGAAACCAACGTGTTACTGCATTTCAAAAAGCTAATATTCTTATCCGTGATCATTTGATTCAACAGCCGGGAAGCAATATTCCAATCACTGTACACGTATGATCATGGTAAAATATATGCATGTACATGCACACGTATATCACAGACACAACCATAGAACTTACTTCGTTGATATTTTTTCATCATTTTCACTGAAATCCTTATCAAAAAATTCAAAGTCTACTGATTCAGACAAATCTAAAGACAGTGCTCTGAATGAGTCGGGAAGTATTTTGGTGGCCATACGCCTCGTTCGAAAAACGCGGCTGGGCTATTAAATAGATACGTCCTTCACGTGTGATGATGAGAAGGATAAATTCTAGTTTTTCACTCCACCACAAGTTCTATGAAAGAAGAGAAGTGCAGTTGAACAGTTGTGATAAACGTCATTGAACATATACATTTACGTCAATTATGGAAGTCCAGAGTATATATATACTTTCGATACCGCGCGTAATTCTAATACAAGCGTTGTAACGCGCAACCGAAACCAGCGAGCGCGCACGGATTGAATTTGAGTTGTGTAACGGGGCGTGCTGCTGTGTTGTTGGTGCCGTTTTAGCTTACGTTTGTGTAAGTGGTCTGCATGGCTTACTGGGCCTTCGGCTCATGTTTGTTTGTGTTGTTTCTCTTTTCAGAGCTGTTGTTCGAACCCCTACTTCGGAAGTGCGCTGTCCCCTGGTGCGTCCACGTTTCCCGAAGGTTGGTCCGCGAATTCACGGGCATTCAGAGTGGAGTCGGCTGGCCTGCATGTTACAGCGTTCGATTGTGTAGTGTCTTGCTGAAATTTATCCGCAGGGAGTGTATGCTGTAGCTAGTTTACTGTAAATATGTGGGTTTGGGATGTCGTGAAAGTGATTGTGGACGAGATATTTAGGAAAGTATGGAATATGCCTATTGTACTCTGAGAATTCGTTTGTTTCAATGCGCAAACGATGTTTATAAAGGACGCCAAGTATTTGTGCTAAATTAACAGTGAAATATGTTGACGAGATAGCTGGAGTTTTGCGATCTGAATGATGGAGGGACTAATGAACCAATGATTAGTAAACATGCACCGTATAACTCGTAAACCATTTTTGAAAGACTTTTCATTCGATATTCCTTGAAATAGTTGCCGACAGTTTATAAGTTTGGGTAATAGTGACCATCTCCACGTGCGATGGGAAACCGCTGAAATTCAGAGGCGTCGTTGGTAAGTAGTTGAGGCCGCAGCTGATGACTTCTAAACATAATGCGGGCGAAACTCGGCGTGATTTGCTTGGAGTAGATCTTGCTACCCGTAATCAGCGTAAGCTGCTTTGGCCTTAAAGTAACCGAAGAATATGTAACATTTTTCAGTAACCTCATCACCAAGAAGATGTAATATCACGTGTTTTCATTAAAGCTAAGCGTTTCAACGAGAAGTGCGGTACTGTACTGCATGAGGCCATTCGGGGTTAACTGTTCGACGGTCAGCCTACTTGCACCCTATAGTCACAACGCCACGACCTATGGTTGGACACACTGACGTCTATGCTCGACGGTCAGCCTACGTGCACTTCCAGTGAGAACATCACGTTACTGAAATATCGAAATACGTTTATTATTTGTGCATGTTATCATTATCCAAGTTATTCCGTCAGAAATCAAGAAGGCTGCATGCTTTCTGTGCCGCTTCATTAGAAGTCCTCCTCTTGCTGTGCATGCTGGTCTACAGTTAAACCGTATGTAACATGCTAGGTGGGGTATCACTTGCGTTTGCCAATTGCACAGGAGATAGTTCATGAAGCTGGGGTCTGTTCGCCAGATTATTGCAACATCCCGGTTGAACCTGTGAAATAAATAGACAAAGGTGTTCACTCACTCTTCAGAGTTGTTGTGAGTAGCCATGCGATGAGACAAATACCGGCTTCTGAATGAATTCGTCTGAATGGTGATTATAAGGTTTATTACAACAACTTTCATGTTTCCTCACAACATCCCGAACATGGAAGTAACATAACATAATATCGCACCCAAAAACCACTCGTGCTGCTCGCATTTGGGCCGCCATTTTATCCATCACAAACGTTCTGACACGTATGTGTTCTCCCATAAACTCCCGGAATGTCTCGAACAAATGACTCAGGGATGTGTATTTCTCACTTCGTACATAGGCGTACATTACGGGTCGTCCATGGCCCATGCCGTCTGTAACGAGGAACTGATACAGCTTTAGACTACAGCGGCCAATGCGGAGCGATGGGGGACCTACCCGTGGCGGTTGGTCCCATGAGTGGCATCGACGTTTTTCACTTCACTGTCTGTGAGCCGACGAATCCCTGGATGTGCATCGTACAGCAAGGCAGTTAGGTCGTGGTTGTGCTCCAACGTGAAAGAGCTAAAAACCAACACGGTATTCCTCTCAATCACGTTAAAGCATGATTGGTAGCATGTATCGCGGAACTGTGCAAGGGGAATTATGTGAACTGAACCCACTGAACACGCGTACTCCATGGCTTCCACCCTTACGTCGTTTGTGTTTAATACAACGGAGTGCCATCTAACAGGTAAACTCAACGGCAGTCACACTCACATGGTCATATTTCGAACGTCCACTGTCTGATTTCTTGCTTGAACCATACGGAACATTGTGATCCTTCATGTACCTATCTAAGCAACTTTTGAACTCGCTAAAGCTAGCAAATTCGCGATCCTCAAAGACATCTTCGAAGCACTGTAAATAATGCATAACCTAAAATGGAATATAAGATAACGTCGGTCAAATATTGATCACACTTGAAAAAAATCTTCACAAGATACTATATTTATACTGTCACAACACCTACCTTTGCTCATTTCGATCTCGGCGCCAAATAAAGGGCAAAATGATTTACGGTCGACTAAAACAAATCTTTTTAACTCTCCTGATGCTCTCCGTCATGGAAATCGATGACTTTCACATTCCTGGGCGATACCACGGAAATATCGTCCAGTGCTCAACGATTTCTCATTTTATCGCCGTCTAACGGCAGACTTCACTCCCTGCTGGTAATTTTCATCCAGTGTCTTGTACACTATTTTCTACTTCACATTTTTCATTGTTATCCATGTCTTTCAGCCTTCTTCAACCTCACATGTACACATGATGTTTGAACGAGTTTAATCGATCCACAGATTAATCAATAATTTTAAAAAATTACACTTCGGAGTTCGCGAGTTCTGCCTTCGGCGTTCAGGATCGGCGGTGTACAAATCTTTGGAAGAGTTAGAATTCAGCGGAGTCAACCGCTTAGTTCGGTAAATTTATTTATCTATTTATCTGTCGTTGGAATTACCTCGGTCGTGACATCGAGACTATCTGGGGGACACACGACAAGTAGTATCAGTGAAAATCCTCATTTTGTGTAGTGGAAAACTGAACCAACGTGCCTCCACGAACTATTGTGGGTTATTTGTTTCCTTTCCGTCAGATTTCGACTTCCTATTCACATCTGAGTTTCCATATACTGTTTAGATCTACTACAATTGTCGTTCATCCGTTGTATTCTGCTCAGTTTAGATATACCGGCTACTGGTCTCACGTCAAGTTCTATCTATTCATGAAACATCACATTGGCGTCGTGACAGTCCTCAATAACAATGAATTCTATGGTCTCGAAACTTTGGCATTCATTCATCCCCTCGTGATATTGAGGATTATTTTGAACGATTTGAACTACGGTGTATGACCGTATCCAGCCTAAATGAGGAGACAAGATCAGTCTTTTTTCCTCTCGAGAGCAGGAAAAGAGGCATATCGTTTTCCGAAGAATTAATCTTATCCATATTCGCTGATGGATCTCACATACGAGCGCATAAAGACAAAACTGCTCCCTCATGCCACTCTTGTAACTTTTGAGGTCACCTAGCGGGCCAAATTCAATATCATGAAGCGCCAACCGAACCAGTCAGTCGGTAACCATTTTCTTTAGATCCAAAATCAGGCAGCAAGGTGTGGTTTTGGTGATCAGTCGGAGGTCCAACTTGGTGACCTACTCATCGCCGGTATTAATGCTCCGGATCTACACAGACAATTACTGCTACTTCCAAAACCTACGTATCAAAATACCAAAGACATCTGTGAACAGCACGGAAGCGTTAATAATACAGTCCATAGTGGGCGTTCTGGTGAGACCCCGGTCTTGTTTGGATCGATGAAAAAGCGACCTGCAGAACACAGTACCCCGCGGCCTTTTAATTCAGCTCCTAAATATAGTCCTCTACCAATTTCTCAAAATTCTTCGCACCGGTCGACACATATCACTGGCAGATTCTGGAATTGTGCCTCATGGGGCAAGAACCATTCCTGGTACACATGCATTCATCGCAGCTGTATTTGCCACAAGTGTGGGAAACGAGGTCATCTACAAAGTGTCTGTAAGTCGAAAAGAAATTGCCAATTTATAGTAACTGGTCAAAACGAATTTGATGCTACATGCGACAAAATGGAGTCCTTTACTTTGACAATTGATTCATCTAATTCAGAGCATTGGTTTCACACTCTTTTCACAGTACGTGGTACCAGGCATGATTTTATTATTGACGCTGGCAGTGTAGAATCTATAATACCACAAAGACACCTGTCACAGTTCTAAATTACATACTTCATCTTTCAAGACATTGGTATGCTCCATATTGACCAGTAAGGATTCATGTTTTGGGTGTAGTCACTATTTCGATCTTCAACGTACAATCCAAGCCACATGATTGCAACTTTGTTGTTACTCATCATGGTCCAACCATTTTGGGGCTAAAGGTTTTAAAAATGTTTCATATCCAGGTTTCATTGCTTGTACCACCGAGTAATTCCACAGACTTTACAGACCTAATTCTCACGTGCTCGAGGGCCACGGGTGGCATGAAGATATCTGCAGTTGAACTAGAAGTAAATGGTGGTTCGGTTTTTCTGAAACGTCGTATAATCCCTCATGGACTCCGTGAACCGGTAACGAAGGTGCTCAACGAGCTGGTAGAGAGGTGCGTTATTGAGCCTATTGATTCATTCTTTTGGGTCACGCCGATTGTGACACTCTTGGAGTCTGATGAGGAAACTCCGCGAATATGTGTAGATTATCAACTTACTGTAAATCGATGCCTTAAGTAACCTACATTTACTACGGCCCAACCTGAGGACATTCTGAACAAGCTTTCAGGATCCAAAGTTTTCTCCAAGATGGAATTGAAAGGTGCATATCTGCAAACTGCTATGGATAAGATATCAATGCGGATAACAACAATCAATACACCTAATGGACTTTTTCAGTACCGATTTTTACCGTTTAAACTAAGTAACTCTCCTGCTATCTTTCAGCAGGTAATGAATAACATTGTGAAGTGTATGGATGGTGTTGAAGTTTACCAGGATGATATCATCGTACATGTTTCAAACAAGGTAACTCATTAGTCTCGTCTTTTGAAACAATTCCAACAGTTTTTTTGACAAGAACATTACTGTTGGTCTAAACAAATGCGCTTTTACTGTAAACAGTTTAAAGTTTCTCGCTTACTTATTTGGCGGTAACGGATTCAAACCTGATGCCAAACGTCTAGACCCATCAGTCAATGCACCTTCGCCTACAAACCTATTCGAATTGCGTTCTTTGTTGAGTACTTTGCAGTACTATTCCCGTTTCATACCAAATTTCCCTCATCCTGCTGAATGTTCATCCCAGTTGCTTTCTGAGGAGCATTTTGCGTGTATTCCAGCTCATGGACAGTGTGCACGTTCATTGTTAAACTTTTTGTCGCATGATGCTATACTTCGTCCATTTTCTTTCAAAACTGTTTTGGTTACTGATGCTTCTCCAGCTGGAATCGGAGTTGTGATTGAACAGGACAACAAACCAGTTGTGTGTATATCACACCGACTTAGTCCAGCAGAAAGGGGTTATGCTTAGACACACCGTGAAGCTCTGGCGGTATACTGGGCAATGAAACGGCTTCGTAAGTATCTGCTTGGAATACCATTCAAAATTTTGTCGGATCATGAAGCACTGAAATTCATCTATAATCCTGACTAGTCATTGACACGTTTTTCAGCAGCCGAGGTTCAACGATGGAGCACAGCACTCAGTGCATATGACTATACTACAGTGCACAAATCAGCCAACCAAATCAAACAAGTGAACTACTTGCCACATGTTCCATATACATCTGAGCAAACTTCTAGTAATGATTGTCTTCTAATCCAGCCTCTGCCGGTTAACCGATTCTTAGGGCGTTACGACGTGGTCGGATCCCACAAGTCAGACGGAAATTTCCCACATTTTGTGTGCGTCGGGAGGAATTATCACTCACTCCAGATGGATTATTGTGCTTGAATGACAGAATTATTATTCCTCCAACTCTTCGTAGAGCTGTTCTGGACGATCTACGTTCTGGACATTTTGGAGATGAAAAGATGAAGTCTCTGTCCAGAGTAACGTGCTGGTGGCCAGAGATTGGTGATTATATTTGTCGTTTGGCTAAAAGTTGTTTATCTTGCTATCACAAATTCCACAATTTACCGTCTGAATGGACTCCATGGCGGATGTCAACTGAGGCCTGGCAGCGGGTTCATGCGGATTACTGTGTTCCTTTTCTTGACAGGTATGCGCTAGTACTGATCGATTCCTGTTCGAAGTGGCATTCACAACAACGCCCACTGCAGAATTCACTATGTACGCATTCGGAAGAATATTCAGCAGAGAAGGTATCCCTCTTGTGTTAGTGACTGACAATGGTACCCATTTCACTGCCAACCTTCTAACTATTTGACACAACGGTGTAGATTGCAAGCATCTGTTCACATCTGCTCGAAATCCCTGCTCTAATGGTCAGGCTGAAAACGTTGTGAGAACACTCAAAATTTCTATAGCCTCTCTTCAGTGTACAACACTCAGAGACCTTGAGAAAGATGTTAACAACTTCTTGCTACAATATCACAATGCCTGTCATTCAACTACATATGGAAGTCCCGCCAAACTTTCTGAAGGAAGATATCTGAGGTCAAACTTGGTGTGTATTCAATCCTCCGAAGTTAACTTTTATCGCGGTACTGACTCGAGACCGTCATCTGGTTCACTTCTAGAGAATCTTCGTAAGTGCTTATACCGAATTCTAGATGCTGATGATTTGTCTGTAAATAATCGACCTGTGGATCAGATACGTTTTGAGGATACAGGTCAGTTCGTTTAAAATTCTGGTGTGACTTCGGATAATGATGATTCTGCTCTATATTCGAAATTAAACCAAGAAATTACAAGCGTCATTTGTAGGCCTTCAAGGCTGCAAATGAAACCCAGAAAGGATTTCAAGAACAAGTTCCATTTGACGTGTGATGGATGTGATGAACGTCACTGAACATATAATTTCACATCAATTATTGCGGCTCAGGTTGTACACTTTCGATACGACGCGTAATTCTAATACAAGCGTTTGATTGTCGTTCATTCGTTGTGTTCTGTTCAATTCGGATATACCGGCAACTGGTCTCGCATTAAGTATCTATTTACGAAACACCACAACAGTGTTTGGACAGTATGTCTGAACGGAATTGAGACCTCATTAGCCTGTATCGGCGGACCAAAAGATCAATAAATCGAGGGCGGAGGGAGGAAGCATGTGTAACGCAGTACGCTGTTGACGCCATTTTGGTTTTTGCTTGTGCATGTCTCTTTGGGCCTTTGGATAACGTTTGTTTCTGATACCTTCTTTTACAGAACTGAGGAACGCAGTCCCCCGGTATCTCCACGTTGCGCAACGTGGGTTTACGAGTGTAACGGGTACAGGAAGCCAGAATGTTCGACTTGTTTGTTACGCATGTGGTGTTCAAATTCATCTTTTCGTGCGCTTCGTGTACATAGGCTTGTAAACGTCGGGTGCGCCATTGTTTGAAAACATCACGTTTCATTTGACCGGTGGCGAAAATAAAGGGTAGTTTCCATGTATCTTCTCCGTCTTCTGAGTTTGGGTGGACTTTTGGCTGGTAATTCAACTGTGGTAGGAATTTTTGGCTCTACGCACCTGCTTACCATCCAAGGCTCAACACCTTGACATATCACGCCATGTGTGAAATTATCTACTGATGTCATGTGAACCTACGCTCTGGCGCTGTCCTTTTTTGTGTGGTGATCTTTTCAGCTCAAAGGAACTTGATCTGCCAGCGGGCTTGAAAAACATTCTTGTGTATACGAGTGACTGTTCACCTTATCGTGCTTAATACAACATAACCATTTCTAGCTTAACTCTCACGAAGGCTTTTGGGAACAAAATATCCCGATCAGTAGGATCGAAGGTTTCTTGATGACGGACCGAAATATGGAAGCAGGTGCGGTATCCAAGCTGGGGAATTAACCGTCGATCGAGGTGAGCTTCGAAAACCGATACACAATTAACGGAGACAGCGTGGCCTGGTAGAATATTGCAAAACGTGCGAACAAGTGAACAGGAAAAGCTGTGCCTGTATGTATACCTCCTCTTTTAAAACTCCATTTTAAGGAAGTGACTCCTCAGTGATGTACTGCTGCCCTTGTTAAACATCATTTGACCCTGATAACCTGGAGACTTCCCGACGAAGTTGGTTGAAACCAAGTCTCCCCCAGGCCGAATATACTCTGAGGAGTACACACTGAGTGGTGTCAGTCCTATTTCATGAGGTTTTTCTCTCAGGGTCCCGATTGTCTCAGTGGCGCGACTACAGAACGGAGCTCCCTCAGACAGCAGCATTGCACCTCTTGGATAGGACGGAAAAGAGGTTTACAGAATTACGTCACGCCTCCTTGCGTGCCGCAGGCGGGTTACCAGCAGCGATGGGGACAAATGTTTTTGTACCAACAACGACAGTTTCCTTTGATTTAGCTCCAAATGCAACCACGCATATGATATTACGTTACTCAGACCTGCGTTGCACGCTTTGCTGGCTATAACGGGTGGATCAAGGGTTTTTACGCCCACTGCAGGGTCAGATGTTAGCCACGGAACTGGTAGACTGTCTATCGGTGCCACGACAAGGACAAATATGTTGGATGCAGTCAGGTTGTGTTACTAACAAAACTTTGTTCACCTCATAAGGTGTGCCTGTACACAATGCTTGATACCACGTGTCACAGAGCAAGCACCGCAGAGCATAGCCCCTTCACACGTACAAACTTTGCACACAACACAGGGTTAGATCTCTTAACCATCGCTAATGGATAAATTTGAGTTTGGATATATACCTGTAGCGAGTGGGCAGGTATAAATCAGTTAATTTGCACTTCACAAAGTCCTTAGCATGAGGACACAACCAAACCATATTTAATCAACATGGGTAGAAGCTTGAATTCAAGGTATCCAGACCTCAAGGTCTATTTGGGTGAAAGATAGGCATGGGTCTATCAGCAGTTGGTGAGTCTTCAGGCTGGTGAGTTGTTAATGTGTGACTGAGTGGGGTTTCCAGAGTCGTATGAGGGCAGATTTTCCAATAAAAGGACCTACGGTAATTTTCGCACCACCATATCAGTTTGGTTCAATGTTTCAAAGGGTCGCTGACAACGCCAGCAAGAAGGGCGGTAACTTGGTAACCCGATGACAAAGACGTTGGCTCGAACCGCATGGCTAATCCTGGGTATGTTCAGAGTTAAAAATAGTTAGTCGTGGATCATGTGTGCTGTTCTGGAAGATTGAAAATGACTTGAATGTTCACGCGCTATCATCTTTGAAAAATGTTTCAAGTGACCACTCAATAATGCCAAATGCATGCAGGGCAATTGTGCTTTGGAAAGGTGTGCCATCAAGAGACTGTGGCGTGTTTGGACCAAGCAAAAAGCAGCGTATAGCCTAAACAATGAAAGAGACTCATCCCTCATGCAGCACGCAGATTACCGCAAACGGACGGTAGTCTGCCAACGCACACAAACAGTTGACAAACCGTAGGTACTTTGTTTGAAATTCCGGTTTTATCATTCTAAAAATTCTTGAATACCATGATCGTTGCCAAAATGATCGTTTTTCCTTCGGAACCACCTTCAAGCCCAATGCCTGCGAAAGCCTTAGTTGCCAATGAATCTGAGCACATACTGCTGCCATATGACACATCTTTCATTCTGAAACGCGCTTGGTAGATCAAAATGTTGGAAAACACATGAACGTCACCCAAAATCTCATGGAAACACAAGGGTCTTCTATTTACCGGAATTAACATGTCGGTGAAGTCATTTAATTATTGTGTGACTCTCGAAAAGTTTCAAATAAAATCCAACATACTGTGCGGCGTATATTACACAGTTTCGAAACTAGAAGTAGTTGATTTCCACTACAGGTTTCATGAGATATTCTGACAATCACACTTGGAATATCATCCGCAGCCCTCCGTAGTCGGCAGGCTACCGCCGGTTCGCGGTGATCTGCGTGCTGCATGAGCTGATGATGTAAAAAGACATGATATAGTTTCGCCTAATTTCTCGGACTTCTTTCAAGTTAATTAAAGAGGCATGAGAAACTCCGGAAGTGTTGAAAGTGAACAACGAAATTGATTTCAATTAAATTGCCTAATTTGTGGAGGACAAAAAAGGGTTTGCTCGCGAAATATTTTCTTTGCCCAGAGTTGCTCGCGCGGGGCCAAATAAGGCCCGCTGTGTGCCAGGCGAGGCCCGCACCACTTTCTTACCTGAGCATGAGTCAGAGGCCTAGTAAATCATGCACACAACTTACACAGTCAAAAACTCGAATGGCATCATTCACACAGCAGCAAAATGCATAAGATTGGAGTGATTTAAATTGCGCTAGACATGTGGCGCAAAGATCATCCTATAATATGATCAATGAATTGGCCAATTTTGTCCAACGTAAGGTCAACTAAGTAGATCTAGAATGAAGCAAGTTGACCCAGTTGACTGCGAAATAACGCTAAGAAAGTGTAGACTATCCTTAGCATGCCGTACGACGTAAATTAACGGGCTTCTCCTGTAAACAATTGCTTTGAACATTTTAAGATAGATAGTAAAGCTGTCGCACACTACAGTAAACTAACTCCACGTCAAGTATGCAGTCTTGAGCAAGCTACAAAATGGAATAATTAATACTCTCAACTTGTGAACACAAGTCACAGAAAACGCGATGGAGGAATCAATGAAAAATAAACGTTTACAATGTGGGGTAGGTTTATCTGTTTTCTGATCGTTAACGGTCTAAAACTCATAGTTTCTCTGGCATTTTACTGCTCCAACCAGTGATTGCTTGTTTTCTAAACTTTATTCGAAAACCATTCATAAACGGTCTTCAAATAATACCTAAAAATTGATGACCATAGCTGTGACGCCTCATCATATAGCTTTCCTTATACGAAAATACGAACAGCAAACATTCAGCTCAGAACGCAGCCACTGATTGGAATTTCCTATAAACACCGTATATAGCGAGCTGTTGGAATAACCCACCATGGGCAGTTCAGATCCAGGCGGAGCAAGAGCACCAAAGAGTTGGGGCGCGTAAGCGATAAGTGTATACTTGGGTCCCCTTAATTCAAACAGGTGATGCTCTTTTTAAACAGAAGCAACTGCAGTTGACTCTGGCTACAATATGGTGTTGCCTGTACAAATATAAGACGTAGTATAAAATTGTATACAACGCTGTATTGAATTTTCCAAAGAGCGTTAAAAGACTGAAGAAGCTCGGCAAAGTTAGAAGGTAAACGTTAAACAGAATACCTCTTGAAAACCGTTGGTCATCCAACAGTTCGGTCTGAGCAGGTGTGGAGAAGATCATACCGGCTTTCAGGTTGGGTTGAGGGAATACAGGGCGTTTGTCACACATGGGCTTCTCCCAGATCAATCTTCGTGATTTCTGCCCCTACTAGCGCACATTAACGATGCATTAGGGATGGATTGTGGTGATTTCGGTATAAAGTTTACCCGGTATTTGATTGACCTGAGATACAGAGGTGAATTACGTAAACGTTGGGATGAAATACTTGTGCATTTTTATGAGCAGTGCGACGACTTTAACGTTACATATTTATGGCAGTTTAAGGTTATGGGTGTCAAAAACGTAGTTCATCCCAACTAGATCCTCGCGCTGGTCAATGTACAGTACATTGGGTTTATTGTAATTCATACGTACTTGTACTAGCAGGGACTATGCTGTGAATAAAGAATCACAAAATCACTTCAGGAGTCTCTAGTGGTATGTGTACATGAAGAGATTTACGTCATTTTGTGGCAGATTACTTGACCGGAGGTGCTAGTAGTCCGGCCCTCGGTGAACTACCTCAACGCGGCGGTGAGGTACACTCAAAAGACCGCAGCGAATAGATTGCGGACACTACAGACAACAGGACGTGCCACCACCCAACACGATCAGACCAACGGACGAGGAATGGCAGAAGGAAAGCCAACTGACGAAAGGCGTCGGCCACACACACAAAGGTGCGAACAGAAGCAAAGGGTTTGTGGACCAGAATTACGGTTCATAAACGTGACAGCGCATGTAAAGTGGCAACCAGTTAGTTGGACAATAAAGATGGTGCTTTGTTGAATGCCTTCTGTTGGAAACTGGCCGCTTTTTATCCAAATATCAACTAGCAGCGTAGTATAGTTGTTAGGATTTCGAATTTTTAACCCTCCCGCGTAAAGAAGGGCGTTCCCGGAAGTACTGTCCGGAAACTGCTCGCTGTGAAGCAGAAGTTTCTGACGAGCTGACGAGTGTCCATGCGAGTCTTAAGTGTAAAGCTGCAGATAGGATTGAAGTTCTAATCCGGTACTAGCTCTAAAAGTTCCGCCAGCAAAATAAGAACGTGCTCAAGCGAAAATCCTCTGCCTAGACATCATAAGCTGGTAGAACTGTGCGCGGAAATCCGTGTAAAACAAACTCAAGAGCGTTCTCCATTATTATTATTATTATTGTCAACCTTGAGTTATACTCATTGGTACTGTGACTCGAGCATCCATTGGCAAAATCGAGGTTAGACATACTTTGAAATGACATCATTGGTTCCTAAACAAACGTTCAAGATGTGAGCCATCCAGTTAACGCCTACATATTCTACGCTATATTCAGTGCTACTCTGGCCCAGGCTACCTGGGACTATCGTTAAGTTGGACAGTTAACTGGCCCCAGCTCAC
>QNGE01001815.1:112282-142096 GCA_008508345.1 Paragonimus westermani | reverse complement strand
GCGACTGATGAGAGTAAATGAAATGTTAACATATCGTTATATGTCTCTTTATACTTTGATGAATTGGTTAGAGGGAACTCAGTGTTTTTACTAAGCTGTCTGGTCACGTAAGGTCATCGCCAAACGTCCGCCACCGATATGGTTCCTGCTTCTTGAACAGGATGGCCCTCAATTGTCGTAGCTTTATCGACCCAACTTTCAATTTCACCATCAAAATTCTCAACTTCCCAACTCAGCTCTTGACATTTACCGGTGTCTGTCCTGTTCAGATTGAAAATGCCGAGCCTTTGCCTGCATGTTGGCAACCTTAGTCACTCAGCTGGAGGTTCTTCTCTGCGGGTTGTATCCGAGTTGTTATTTAATATATCATACAATTCAGTCGTTCCGATTGCCTCAATTAACCTGACGGACAAGGAACCAAGACAAACTCGTCCGGTATGCAGAAGTGGCTGCACAACCTGACTGCTTCATGCCAAGTTCAGACCACGGATGGATAAGTTCTGTGCGCATCAGAGTATGGTGTCACACCTCCAAATGGAGAACATGAACGATGTTAAACAACCTTGCAATGTTTGGCGGTGTGATTTGGCAATAAGCAAATAATGCTGGCACGCCTGCGATTCATGAGTGCCACCATATACTGCAGATTGGAGTGGCTTATCTACCATTCCGGCGACGGTCAACACACAGGGTATTCGTCGAGAATCCAAGCAGTAGCACGTGGTCTTTTGCCCGCTGGTGCGGCTTCGGACTGATCGGACGATGAGTTGACCATAAAGGTTACTAGAAATTGGAATTCGTCCATCTATATACGCACGCAAGTCGTTGAAATAAAGCTCTTGATCAGTGTTCATAACAGTCTGTCGCTTCTGTCCATTGAGCTTACATGGGTTGGAGAAGTCTATCCACGATACGCAGAAGGTTGACTGAACAGTTCAACATGCACGGATGGTCCACTTGGGCGACGTCAAATAATATCCCTTCATCCGATTAGCCAACCGCTGGAGGCCTCCAGTCCCTCCCATGGCGAGCCTTGTCCTCAATCACGTCCATTGTGATAGCTTGAATACCACTATGGGGCCTCCAACACCGTTGCCCTAATATTTCCGTTGCCTGAATAAATCTCATTTCGCTACACAGCAATACGCATTGTTAAGTAGCCTACCTAGTCTGACCCTTGCAATGATAAATCGGGTAAAGTAACTCTCATCCTTTGCCGTTCATTCTGTTGATCACGTCAAACTCCAAATTTTGCAGGAAGCTATGGAACTTGAGGGCCCTAGGTAGAATCTTGGCAGACCCACAACGATAACTGGGTTGCGCATGCAATCTTTTATAGAACTCCGTTGGAAATCATAAACGTGGAGCTAACATGACAAGCTGGACGAAAAAACGTATGCACCAGTCCTCCCAGATGACTCTTCACTCTTATCAAACAAGGACATTCCTTCAACCAGTTACGAGTTTCTAGTAGCGCCTTCGAAAAGTTCAACCGATTCCTTTCTTAAGCAGGCTGTCGTCCGTCGTCAAATGTCGCTCAGGTGAACACCGAGTTATAGGTGGGCCAAAGTTGAGCGTTCTGGATATACACTCCGTCTTGTTCGATAGGGCTGCCACCGACTCTGCAGCCACACCTCAGTATGGTCCCTGGTCAGCTCTGGAGGCCGCAAGTAAAGTGCAATCATGTGAAACATGGACACTTTGCCGTTCGCTGTGAACATCAAGGAAATCCCTAAAATAAAAAGCATATTCAAAGAATGAACGGGGGCCAGAATAATGGAAGCATTTATAAATTTTTGGGTACCATCGTCAGTGTGGGTCACCTTAGGACTGACGGCGAATTGTTGAAGATGGAGAACGGGACCGTCCTCCACAGACAGAGATACGGCAGACATGCTAAAGGATATGCTTGTCCCCGTGGACGCTTCGGGCGGTTGGTGGCCAGGGGAACGCACCCGTGCAACATGTGTATTCGTGTCGATCCGCTAAACCGCTACAGCTGCAAACCGATAGCCTCAAACCATTTGTTAGAAACTTTTGCTCTTCACAGAAGCGAATTTGGTGATTTCTCTTAAGATAGTATATCTGGCGGCCTTCCCAGTTACATCTATTCTGATCGCGACATTTGTCGCTAAGCTGGATCTAGAATAGTCGCGTCTGCAATGCGGCAAGCGTGCATGAATTCTGCGCAAGGGCAAACAAAACGACAAGCTTGCTGAATGAGCTCCACAAATCCAACAATCACCGTAGAGGCCACCTTCAAACGCCAGCCAAATTCGTACCGATTGGTAACATTCACGAAGATATTACGAAACTTTGCTAATCCAGGACGGTGTGGCTTTTTCCCAAGTTTACTGTATACTTTTTGCACCTTGTGCTTCTGATTCCGCATGAGCAACGCGAGCGCATGTTTTCCTGACTGCTTCTTCCAGCCCCGTGTCCCCATCCCGGTAACGGGTTCGAATCGGTCATTTGATTGCAGTATATTAGAAATCAAACCAATCCACCACTGACACACATGCAACATTAGTCAACAGCCCCACTGTTAATCTCAGACATCCAGTGGATCGCCTAGTTGCGTCTAGTCTACTGGCGACGTCTGTTGATGAGCTGGATATAGAATAGTCACGTCTGCCATGCAGCGAGCGTCCACGAAGTCCGAGCCTGCTGAGCAACCGACTCGGATTCAGAAATAAGGACAATCTTGAGGGCGGGTTTCCTACTGATAATGTGCTAAGGTACAAGAAAAATATTGCTAACCGAATAGAATGAAACAACAGCAAACCTGGATACTTACCCTACCAAGTTTACCCCTGTTGCACAGATAGCGCCTTTGTTCCATGGCAGATGGATGGAGAACGATAAGTTAAGCAGCGGATTACAGAACAGGCAATTTGTAATCAATCTAAGTCGTTTGTAAACTTGGCCAATTTCATCGTGGACGTTTCTCGCATAATTGAAGCTTTCTAGCATCCACTCACGATGCACGGCCTGGGCGTTCATTTGAGATGATAAGTTGCTAACTCGTAATATCTAGATCATGCAGTGCTCCATATTAGGAAACAATTACCTAATAGGGTTTCTGTTACCGTTGTGCTCAAACCAGTATGGTTTCTTTCTCCCAGAAAAAAAGTATTATTGCTGGAGTCTTTTGTAGGCAGAACTATCCGCAGTGGTTCAACTTTGGTCAATATTTGATTTCCCAATGATTTGAGCGTCAGGAACTGGATATCCATCGGAAATATTTGCGCTGTTGAGTGTGCGAGTGTCGCCATGTTGGCGCCAGTAGTTATCAGCGGGAAGCTCACGGACTACTCAGCGGAAGTATGTTGCTAAGTCGGAAAATATACTCAAAGTCGGTAGGGGAAATTTTGGGTCTATCGAGAGCCGAGCGAAGTGGCTGACCTCAAACATTACCCCCTCGTAATACAGTGTGACAATGTGATAGTGATACATTGTGATAGTTCCTCAGGGTGTCGGACTAGTTGAAGGAGCCCAATAAGATATCGCCAACGCGGTTCAGTGTATCTCGAGGAAGGCGTCTTATTAGCTGGACGAATTTGTCCCGCTGGCATGTAAAACTTTGATTGATAAACTCTGTTTCCAACACGGCAAACCGCAACTCTGGGCCATAGCCCCCCGAAGAAGGAACGGCTGACGTGTCCATTGATGCGAAAGACGAAAATGCTGACCCAATCTCTTAAGGTCTGTGGCAATTGAGCAAATGCCAGTGGGATGTATAAGTTAAATATATAAACACTTTTACACCATGTGTAATCAAAGAAAAATTCACAGAACTCGAATGCACACCACAATATATGACTCGAGTGAGCTCACCGAACTGTAGAATCAAGTGAACCAAGGAAGATCGGTTAAAAATAGCGCAGTGAGTGAACAAGGAGTATGATGTCGACGCGAGAATCCGACGTGATTACGAGCGAAAAACAAGACGAAACGATAACGCAGCGGAACGGCAAGCGAGCGCACAGGGTGGGTTTGACGTCCGAGCGCACCGTATACTTGTTGGTATCAACAATCGTCCACACAAACGTTCAGGCACAAAAAAGTTGGAAGCAGAAATATCGGAGATAGAAATTGTAACCCTAACACGGTCAACAGTGGCTAGGTGAGGTTACTACATTGGGAGCGTAGCCACAGACTTTCCATCAAACACATGACAGTTGTCAAACACTCAGCGCGGGCGGCTACTTTAAAATCTTGCGCGTAACAGAGGTTATTAAAGGGTATTTCGCGTATATTTTCCAACGACTTGGTCAAAAATGGACACTTCTGCCCGATGCATCAGTCATGCGAACTTGGCAGGGTAACGTGCAAAATAATGAAAACAGCACGACACTCCACCATCCCCCTCCAGAGTGTCTGAAGCAGAGGTTGACACTCGAACTCCAAATAGGCGACACTGGCAGGTTGAGGGAAACGGATAAACACGTTGATGTGTTTACTGGTGCTAAATGTGGGAGGGACAGCCGGTGTCTTCGTGTGGTGGTTGGATGCTGGGTGTATAGTATCCGGTGGTCTTGTGGCTTCTTTAAGGACCCCAGCTACAACAGTGTTTTTGCCTGCCTGTTTTGCATGCATGGATGTGTGGACGTGTGTTATAAGAAGCCCGATAGGGTGTCAGTTCCACTTCTTCCCGTCGCGCAACTAATTGCACGCAGCGAATAATTACTCATTTCTTAGCGGCCCTTCTATTATTCAATTCTTCAAGGTCAATCAATCTGGACCTTTCGAAGCGTTGTTTAACGCACTCAGAGATTCCGCCCACTTTTTATCTGACGCGCTTTTGAGCGTCACCGAGTAGACTGGCGTTCACTTGACGTTTCTTTTCTTTCTCCTCTTCATTATTGCCGTTGGTCGGCGGAAGTGGACACTCCAAGAAGATGGAACTATAAGTTCCACCTGAAAAACCTCCACGATGCAAATATAGAACCCAGGTCGACAGCACAAACGACTTTTACGTACGGTCGGTCTTTCGGAGCAAAACGGAAGGTTATGATAACAATAATAATAGTAGTAATAATAACTATGGTATATTTCTCGACGCAGTTGTGAGAAACACACTCACCAGAGCGTGATCAACGTACAGCTTTTTAAGCATATACACATTTGAACATCAAATTTAAAAATTACGCGATGAGCCAGCTATGTGAATAGAGCAATAAAACAGACATTATTTGAGAATAAAATTCATCTTTAGGCAGAAATCTTTGAGCTACATAGTTCTGAGACGATAGTACTTGGGGTCTGCACAATTCGATAAATCAATTGATTTGTTACGTCAATTGAGACTCCACGAAGTGATTGTAACGCGCAACCGAAAACAGCGAGCGCGCACGAATCGAATTTGAGTTGTGTGACGAGGCGTGCTGCTGTGTTGTCGGTGCTGTCTGAGCTTTCGTTTATGTAAGTCGTGTGCATAGCATATTGGGCCTTCGGCTCATGTTTGTTCGTATTGTTTCTCTATTCAGAACTGTTGTTCGAATCCCCACTTCGGAAGAGCGTTGTCCCCTGGTGCGTCCACGTTGCCCAAAGGTTGGTCCGCGAATTCACGGGCATCCAGAGTAGAGTCGGCTGGTCTGTATGTTACAGTGATCACTGGTCTAATGCTCAAGGTCGTGCCAAAATAAGGGTGGTTGGAGGATGGGGAGGGTGTATTGGCGAAGAATTTGATCATTATTTTATGTAGATAGTCCCGGGAAATGTGCAAAAAAATTCATGATGTTAGCGAGGTGGGACGCATATACTTTCGCGGGAACGCATGGACCTCTCGACCGGACGTCATTCTTCGCCCAAATTTCTAAGAATTTCGAGGAGCTCGCGATATGCTCATACATTGCGGAATTTTGAGTGTCCTGGTGGGGTGGGATGTTCTCACGCGTGGGATATGCCAGTGAAATCAAGAATGGAGAGCGGAATCACGCGATAAACGGGAGAATGTGAAACTGACTTTGATGAACAATGGAATATATGTCATTCTGGCATAACCTTCTATGTGATGTTAATAGCAGTGTTAATTGATGAACCATATACGATAAGCTGAAGGCTGTTATCGAACAACACGAGAAGACATCGATCATAAGCTATCTCTGGTATACGACTACTGCCGGATTTCAAATATCAAATATATCTGTACGGCCCGTATATAGAATGAGAAGAATGTTCGACCATACCGAGAGGTTGTCAAGCCGTCTATCAGGGGGAGTAAAAGGAAGAGTTGTGACGCAGGGTTGTCATGCAGTCATGAGACGGACAGGTTGAGTTTTTGTGTTTTCCAAGCAATTTCATCATGTTCAGCTTTTGCTTGGTGGTGTACAACACAGACACGCAAGGTATCAGTAATTATGGGGTAAGGGCGTACCAGGATGTTTGGGTTATTACTAACGGGCAATGTATATTGACGCCCATACCTATCGACCATAAACATGTTTTCCTGTTCGCTGGCATGTCTAAAAATGAAAGATCTACCCTAAATTTGGTAGTTTTGATCTATTTGAGGGGTGCATGATGTGTCATCACGCAACACAGAGGGTTTCCCGCTAGATGTTATTAGGTGCGTTTTGAAAGATATAGTCCTCAGACAAGTAGAGCTTGAAAATGGACATGACGTCCGCCATTTTTAGGAAAGTTTCTGAGCTACGTTTGAATTGGTGCATATTCTTACTGGCTGTAATTGCATACGGGAGTTTGTTGCGAATGTAGGAATACGTTGCTGGGAAAAAATTTGAACGCATATTTTTCCGGGATTCAAGAGCTGCCAAGATGAAGTCCTTGTTTCTGAAGTTGTATTTCAACCTGTGTTGTAAGCTAGTTGCGAAGCTGACGGTGAATTTATTGCCATTTGGTAGATTATGCATGAGTGCAAGGTTAATCTTCAGTCGCTGTAACCAAAGAGGTTCAAGTGCAAGTGTCTGGCAGCGTTCTCTGTAGCTCAGAGAAGGTGGATCACCCGTTAAGCTTTTCGTGAATACACGTTGGAGGCTTTCCAGACTTAGCCTATCAGACTTGCGCAGGTGGCCATATATAAACGTGCAGTACGCAAACTGGTTTCGTACGCATAGTTTATGAGGGTGTTATCGTGCAGCAGGTGGGAAGAATGAGTGTTCAGTGTAATCTATTGTCCGTCTGGTTTCGGCGACTAGGAGCGGCATACGTTCTGCGAAGATAAATGGGTTTGAGCAGCGTGAACCCAGGTCACGTACTGCGTTGGCGGTTGATATGCTGTGACCGTCGAGCTTCATAGAGCCATCTGGTGCGTGACAACCATGCACAACGATAGTGGATTTGCTGACTGAAAATTTCATAAACCAAGTTTGACACCAAGTCTGTAATGACATGAGGTCTTTCCGTATGTTTTCTAAACATGAATTTGGATTGTCAGGAGGGAAGCTGTAAACAAGGTTTGTATCATCAGCGAATAGGAATAGTTTTACATGCTTGATAACTTGACATGTATCGTTTATATCTATGAGAAAGAGTAACGGTCCTAAAACACCTCCTTGTATCACCCCACCAGTGACTGGTCCGGGCATTGAGCTATTGTGCCCTATTTTCACTGTTTGTGTGCGGCCTGTAAGGTATAAAGCAAACCAGCCAAGCAATGGCTCACGTATATCAAAGGATGCTGTTTTGAGCAGAAGACGCTTTATGAGGCACATGATCGAAAGCCTTCGCCATGTAACAGTATAATGATAAGCGACTCACCGGCGTCGGTAGATTCTGTCACATGGTTGAGAAATTCAAGCTGACATGATATGCAAGAACGCTTGTTGAGAAACCCGTGCTGGGAGTGGTTTATATGGTTTCGTGATAACAGGAATTCGACCATGCGACATTTTATTATCCTTTTCATCACCCTGGAACAAACTGAAGTATGGTTAATGGGACGATAATTGTTGAGTCCATGTCGCGAGCCACTTTTATAGCGGGGCTTAATTGTAGAGTTTTTCCACTGAAGAGGGAATGAACCTGATGTTAGAGAAAGTGCGTAAATATCAAGCAGAAGTAGAAGGATGTCGTCCTCTCCGTGTTTTGGAGCAACAGGGTGAGTGCCATCAAAACCAGGCATGTGAGGTTTGATAATAGCTAACTGAGAGCGTATGAGCACTGCATCAACAGGGATATGGCTTAGGAACGTACTTGCACTTACAAGAGGAGGTGGGGGCAGTATGTGTCCTTTAATGTTAAAGGAAGCAGCAAAATATGAATTGGAGACCTCGCAGTTTGTTACAGGGTCATCTGCAGTGGTTCTGTCCTGTAGTGTCACCACTGAGATCGCAGGGTCTCTCCCATTGTTCTTGCATCTCATCAACTGCATCGACTGCGAGCTCTTATCTGTGCTGTTAAGCGCACGTTCTTCTTCACTCATATGAAGCATTTTGGTTCTATATTCGATTTCATTGAACATTTTGTGCATTTGCAAGATAGGGGAGAAGTCGCGTGTTTTCCAGTACCGTGATTGAAGACTTCTGAGCCTACCTTGCTCCTTTGGAGTGAGAATTATGCAGTTACCGTACACATAACGTTGTTTTGATCCTTGCGGACTAAGATGTTCATGCGAGACCTGGAGTGTTCATTAAATGCCTCGGTTGTAATACTAGGACCGGATGTAAAAATGTATGTTCCATTCTAGAGATCTCAGCAGTGTGGTAAACACGTTCCAGTCGACAAATTTAGTTTGACGGCAGTGTATGACGGTCGACTCTTTAGCAGCTTTTAGGTCGAACATGAATTTGGTACGTTATGGTCACTTCCTGGAAATTGTTCCAAGACGGATACAGTGGCAGAAACTATGCCTGTGGTAAAGATAAGGTCTAAAGTGTGGTCTTGCCTAGAAGGCGCTAAAACATGTTGCCGCCATCCGTTCACTTGGACACATGCAAGGAACTCAGCTTGATTTGCTGGGGCAGTGTAAGAGGTCCATGAGGTATTAGGCATGTTGGGGTCTCCGCCAATTATTTTGTACTGTGAAGGTAAGGTTGCTACACAGTTCAGTCCATTAATGAGGTTCATCATATCGTCCTGGGTGACGTTAGGTGGTCTGTAGGCACAGTGTCCAGTCGACACTAACAGCCACAAGGAGTCATCTATCATATCAAGACATGGCTCATCGAGTATGGTTGCAGAATATTGCTCCCTTAGGTAGATTAAACATCCTTCATCTCGTCTTACACCACGACTTCCGCGGAACATGTGATAACATGTAAGGTTTAGTTGTGTGTCTGGAGTCTCAGGGGTGCACCAAGCTTCAATGAATAGAATAATATGAGGATTGTATAAGAAGCTAAAGGATCTAAATATATGAATCTTATTAATTAGTGGACGTGCACTGAAAAGCAATAAACCTACTGCCTATTTCTTGTTCGGCATCATTTTTATACCTTTAAAAATGTCCAAGACAGAAATATCTTTGTGATTCAAAGACTCAGGTGATACTGCTTGGTCTGATGTCCTTATAGCGAGCTCATTAGAAAATGTTGGGTGTCACCTGTGTTTGAGTCCAAGACAGGAAGTGTTGGAAAAGTGCAAGTAAGGTATGGTTGGGTAGTGGATAAATGGGGGAAGGAGCTATTATGGAAGGTTTGAAAGGTGTGTCCCGCTAAAATAGGGTAAGGCTGAAGTGACTTGGTCATGCCCACTTGCTCACTATCAACGAAGAGATCGCGGGTTGCGTTTAGGTGAGCATTCTAGGTGTAGGGTCTATCCGTATAGAAAGGGGTGTTGAACATAGGGTGAACAACTTCAGAGGGGCTCCGGTTTAGTCCTACATGAATAGATGCGTCACGCGAGAGACTTTTATTACTAGGCGGAGGCCTGGAATTGGAGGTTGGTGAGAGATGCGTCTTTTTAATCACCGGGTAGGGGTTTGCGTTTTCTTGCGTTTTCCTAAGGATCTTCGTAAGTTTGGCTTGGAATGCTGTTATTTCTACACTACTCACTGAGGTAGAAAATGAGGGGATGCAGGAGGAACCTTGTGCCCCCTGGCCGAGTCAGCATGAAAAGTGAATTGCCTCTAATAGTGAACAGGGTTTACGGTGAACGGATCGATGAATCGAAAAAGCCAGCGAAAGGATGATAGTGCACGCCTAGGCAAACCATCGAGAGTACTCACGTAAACTTTGCAACTGGCAACTGTCAGACGATGAGATTCACGTAAGCGATTATGTGTGTGCATGCAAACACAGGAACGTAACATACATGGGCCGTACAAATACACATTCCACCACTTTAGGAAACCTGTAAAATACCACACCGCACGTAGTTGGCTGTTTCAAATCTGTTCCGAACTTCAAACAGCATTACACAGAACTACACAGTTACGGACTTCTCAAAAGATTTCATTTACTGCACAGTGAGCATAGTACAACAGTTGTCTGAAGAGTTGACCCGACAAAAATACTGAGATTTTAGTTGTCGTCATGTTTATCTCCTACTAACCACGTGCAGGTAGTCGCCGAACGCGATTTGCACTGGTTAACAGCCTTTTCCTCGATTTACAGCCATGGCTTCTGAAATCCTTGTGGGGTCTACATATAACCATTACCAAGCGAGTCATGCAAAGTGTGCTCGCTCTTGAACGTGTCCACTGAGTGGTCATGAAAATGGTCATCGGTCTACCACGTTTCTCGCACAAGTCCCTCCATGAAATTCATTATGTTTGGTTGAGCGTTTGACACTGCAGTTAAGCAATCACTACACAACTTTCATCTTGTGCAACACCCGTGTGGCAGTTCATACTTAGTGACTGATGACGGACAAGAGGCCAACCAACCAGCTCTTCAAACCATGTTCTGATAGCTCTATTGGGAAACAGCTATTTTCTCACAGAACGACCGGCCGGCTGAACAACTTTCCACCGGAAAACCTATGTAGTGAGACTACCCTCAATGTCTCAAAAATCCGAAAACCCCTGTAACGCGAGTGTTGCTGTAGCAGTACCGCCATATATGTTAACGTAGACTTCTGAACGTAAACTCACTGCAAACATTGGAGTTATTAAATCGGCTTGGGCACCGCAGCTTTCCTCGTGGCTGCAGAACGAGGCCGCGTCATCTCCAATATGGTAGGCCACATTCCATAGAATAACAGTGTTTCAGCCATTGAAACTGGTAGCGCCGCCCAACCAGTCCGACGTCTGTTTGAATTCTGAAGGACGACTGAAGCTCCCGTTGAAGTTCGCCTTCCTTAAAGGTTGGTGTGTGACCGCGCCAATATTCTTTTGTCTACCCTCCATTGAAGTCTGCTCGTTTTACGGTGAGTGAACTATTTAATAAAACTTGATTACATACTCAGCGCCTCCTCGTTTCGGTTCTCGAATCGCGTTAACACAAGGCTGGGGAGATTTTGAGCTTACAAATCAAACAGCAAGCAGCTAGTTTCGCGGTAATTGCAACTTACCGAGAACGTTGCTAGACTCATAGTCCTGTTACGTTCTTGGAGATTTCTGTGAGTCTTGAAAGCGGGGCTGCTCACTGTTTTCACTTATTAGTTTTGAGATGAACAGAAGCTCGGTGATTGACATGAGTGACAAATTGACAATGTTCAATTTGTTCCGAGCTTCTGCCTTGGAATCACGTAGGGGTGTCTGTACGAGTTTTATTGGAAGAAAGACAGAGATGGTTCGAGCTGGTTAGCCGCCCGGCAACTATTGTATGTTATGAAATATGGATTTCAGCTTGAAACTCGGCTTTATGGGGCCGAACCCGTGCAAATTTTATTTACCACGTGATAGTCGTTACAGGGTAGCTGCCGGCTGTCCAATTATCGTGAAATACCAAAACGAATAGATGACAACGTCATACGTTTTGTTAATCAGAACAAAAATGGTAATATCGCACACAGTCGCAGCCAAAATTGTTGCATACACATTGTTCGTCGTACCAAATACGATCACTCTCTGGCTTCTCATCTAACACGTGAAATTGCGTTGTCTTTGCAAATCCACTGAACATTCATCGTGCGAGGAATTATTTCACGACGAGTGGACACAAAGCCACACATCGACTGAGCAATTTGCGAGATTGTCAACTTCTGGATGATTTCCAGCAATGGACGAGGTCCTGCTCTGCAGTCTGCCAAACTGTCCACCAACGCGGACTTAATCCAACACGTTTCCAATGCAAGCTTTATCAAATAATGGCGAAGCACTCCGAAGGTGAATTTGGACTGTAACATACAAGTTGGCCATTTTTACCTCAACTGTCCCCAGCACTTGCGAACCAATTCTGGAGCTATGTGTAGGTGCCGAGTTGCAGCGTTTGCCCGAATTAAGGGTTCCAACAACATTCCTGTGAAAGGACGCTACACAAATAAGCATGATCCAAAGACCCAGTAAGTTGTGCACGCGACCAACACAAACGTAAACTGAAACAGTCCTCAAAACACAGCGACACACTGCTACGCAAATCAAGTAATATAACATCATATGGTTCGGACTGATCTGTGTAACTAGCGAACGATCCTCTTTACTGCTGTGTGCATTAAGATTTTGGTAAAATGCAATCACTTTCCTTCTGATAACCCCAATTTTGGTAGGGAATCTCGCATTTGTATTACTATTCGATTAGTTGTTGCTTTGTACTGCCGTGATCAAGCACATCCAAGAATGATTTCTACATGCGCGTTGGGAAATATACACCATCACTATTACTATAAACTACTTGAAGATCCGCAACACACTGCCAGAGCTGGGATGGAGGCTTCTTACTCACGGCAAATTACATTCTTCAGAGAACACGAATTGCACATCTTCAACGGGGAGGCCAGGGTTGGTGTCTGAAATATTTGCTCACACTGATTTATAACCAACGGTAATTAACTGCCTCCGGATTGAATTTGCTATCACGTTTACCGACAGTCAACGTGAATCTGAAAAGTGATACCTGGGATATTTTTGGCCTGGGTTGACGCGCTGATAGATATATATTGGGTTAGGCTTGGCGACATTTCTTCCTAGTTCACTCCATCCGCCTCTTTATTGCGCCCACGAATTCCTCCTTATTACCAGTCCGTTTGGTTTTATAATTCCTTTCCAGTTTTAATTCTGTTCTTGAATCCAGTTGGTTTGCCCTATCATCAAGCAGCCTGAAAGGGACCGTGTTGATGTCAGCTCTGGGTTCGAATCTATTTGCTGGTCCCTGCACACCACTGTCACCCAAACTAATTCCAAGGCCAACCCTTCACATCACTCAAACCCTTCATACTCATCTGCCCAAAATTCCCAAGGGTATTCCACGGACTTATTGAGAGACTTGCTCGCCGTCACTTTCAGTGCTTTAGCACTACTGAAAGGAAGGTTTTGGTCTTCATAGTTCTCACTGCATTGGGTTTGTTGGGGCTCGCCTGTACAAGGGAATGGACATTGATGGGCGATTACCCCCAAGTCCTGTAAAGAAAAGATAGCTGATGTGAAACCTCTGCGTGAGTCATCAATCGTTTGTTCTAAGGAATGAAGTATGTAGTCGGGACCCGAGACAATCTAACCGAAGACGTCGGAGTGGCAAATGAAAAAGTGGAATAGGCAAGAAGATGTCGATGTAATATCCGAAAACGTAACCTTTTGGTCTTTGCATCTAATGTACTACTAGGACAGGGTCTGTCAGGTAACTAATGTTCGTGGAGATAGCAAGAAGAGCAGTGTGTCGTTCAAACGCTTGACAGCAGGTTGGCTTCTTCACGAGGCGTAAAAATGAGCGTGCAATCAACACCGATATCAATCGCTGTGGTTCGTCTGAAAGGGAAATAGCCAAAACAGAGTTCAGCAAAGTAATCTTTCAAAAAAAGGAGCGTTTCCCAGACGATGGCCTGAGTCAGCCATTCCGGACAGTCAATCACAGAGACAACACGCAGGATATCCAACGTTCGCAGATCGAAACACAGCAAGGTCTCTGTCACAAATGAAGGAAGACGCAAGTCAGCGAGAATCGTGTATCGATACAACACAAATACTGAGAGATTCGAGTTGCAATGTCCTTGTCCATGTCTACGGTGGTTCTCAGTCTGGAAATGAATTACCACTCAAAAGTGGCCTCACATTCATCGACAGCTAACCACGGGCTGTGGTTGGTCATCCCCCTAGGCCGGCTGCAAAGGCTTGAGAAGAAGCGGAAAAGTGTATGAGTAGCAAGGCTGGTATACTACCACCGGCACAAATTAGGGGAACCGTTTTGCCATATAAGATAGCACGGTACCATCTGTCCGTAAGGACTGCCCTTTCAAAGAAAGTCGCAGTATATCCGGATTCACAACAGTCCCCTTAATTACCGGTGGCACTAAGCGAAGATGTGACGCGTTTGAGTTTGTCTGATTGGCATTTGAGAACGTTGATGGTTTACGTTATGTCACTACAGAAGAAGTGCTGGCGGAGACACATGACCTCGACCGATATGACGTCAAGGCTGGGCTCCGTGAACAGACACATAGCGCTTGCTCTCCCCATGGTAACGATTGTCCGAAAAATACTGGCACTGTATACTGGTCAGAGTAAAAGAGGTCCCCACGTGGTTGACGGACAGGGGAATCTAGAAGAGAGGGGTTGTATTTTGAAGGCAGTTTTCAATCACCTCCTCCCCATGTGTGCGTGAAGGTATCGGGGGAGGAGAGCTTCCGGAACCCCTCGCTTTTTGAATTGCTGGAGGAGGGTTTGCAGTCTTAACCTACGAAAATTTGGGTGAGGCTTCAGAGTGGAAGAGCGCTTAGTAAGAAGTGACCCGATCCATCCTAAAGAAAATACTGCTTGATTGAGCCAATATGAACCTCCTTTAATGTTGTAAGTTATCCCAGCGGACATGTAGAATTACGGGGTTCAGGACTAAAGCAATTTTTGCAGAACGTCTCGAAATGAAATGGTTGGAGGTAAGAAAGAAGAGTTGTGGTTTGTGTCACCTTCGTGGGCTACTCATTTAAACCAGTGCAGCTTCACAGACGGGGAGTCACCCAACCGGATGAGGTCAGCCGCCTCCGATGTAGGTTGGGCAGATGGGGTGAACCCTTCGTGAACACTGGTCCCATCTTGAGATTGGAGATCAGGAATTTTGCGTTAGCCGGAAATTTGAGGTCAGCCCAACGTGCGACTTTGTCCCGGCAGGCTGGGGGTGCCTCTGATGTTCTTTCAGTGAGCGATCCAGTAAGACTTCCCTCAAATTAGCAAGATATTTTTTATTTCAATCGCTCCGTTTAGCAATTCCGCAGGTTAGCGTGTTTCCGCCTACAAAGGACGGAGCGTCACGCCCTTGCGGCCCACACCTCCGTCCGACAAATGGCACTCCAAAACCTACTTATTGGCAGCGTTCCTCAACCTTTAATCGGGGCCTCCAGTGGACATTCCGCCGGGTGTTCACAACTACCGCGGTACATTTAACCGTAATCGGCATCGTTTTTCTCTGGCATTTCAACCTTCTGGTTGATACGACGCGCCATCTGTTAATCAATCTCAGCAATAAACTAAGCATGCCCGGCACGCACGCAACAATTGCGATCATAACACTCATCTATGCCCAACTCGCCGCTCCCAGACAATTTGTGGACCTCTTCAATAAGTTTTCACAGCTTGTTCGCACATCGAAGGATATATCACCTGTGACCTCAAGTGTTACGCACCATGTCCGTACTAAGGAAGCCTCGTCTCTACGCGGCCTTGTTGGTTGGCTCCCGACAAACTCGAACTCGCCAGGGCGGAGTTCGAACACATGCTCGAACTCGGAATACTACGCCCTTCCGAGAGTCCATAGGCCTCATCGTTGCATATGGTCCCTAAGAAGTCAGGTGAGTGGCGCCCATGCGGTGATTACCGCGAGCTAAACAAAGCAGCCGTCCTTGACAAGTACACAATCCCGCACATACGGGATTCAACTACTTGCTCACATGGGGAGACTATTTTCAGCAAGATAGATTTAGTACGTGCTTATCACCAGATCACGGTAGCTAAAGAAGACATACCCAAAACCGCTGTTATAACCCCTTTTGGCCTTTTCGGAATTCTTCGAATGCCAATCGGTTTGAGCAACGTAGTTCAAACTTTCCAACGCTTCATCCATGAAGTGACACTTGGCTTAGACTTTTTCTACCCTTAGCTGGATGATACGTTAGTAGCTAGTTTTTCACAGGGAAAACACGTTACTCATCTTCGAACCTTACTAGAACGTTTGACCCAAAATGGTGATACAGATGACCCTACCAAATGCGAACTAGGTAAGACCATAATAGAATTTATGGGTCATATGATCTCAGAAAATGGAATCGCCGCACTCACGGATAAGGTTAGAGCTATTCGAGGACACCCCAAGCCAAATTCCTTCAAGCAACTCCGTCGTTTTAGTGGTCTGGTCAACTACTGCAGACGCTTCATACCGGTGTGCGCACATAATGCAGCTAATGACCGAGGCTGCGCGCACTGCGTTCGATAGGCTCAAGAATGCGGTAGCCGAACTAGCTCTCCCCGCTCACCCTAATCCGAAAGCACCACTGTCATTCGTGACCAACGCTTCGGACGCGGCCGCTGATACTGTCTTGAAGCAGTTCGTCGAAAATCAGCGGCAACCGTTGACTTTCTTTCCCAAACGCTTACAATCCGCGGAATCCTGCTATAGCACGCTCGGTAGAGAATTGTTAGTTTTGTAATCAGGCATTCGCCACTTCCGCCATTCAGTGGAAGGCTGGACCCTCACGGTTTACACCGACCATAAACCGCTAATCGACTTAAACACTCCATTCGATAGGCATTCCCCAAGGAATGTTTGACACCTGGAATACACCTCTCGGTTCACGTCGGATATACGACATGTCTCAGATGCCGAAATCACTGTCGCGTACGTTCTTTTACATGTCCATAACCTCAGCGCAGCAGCTGACGACAGTATCGATTTGACAGCCATGGATGCCGCACAAGCTACTGACTCTTAGATTAAGCATCTTCGCCAAGAGAGCTCTCGCACAATTCAGCCAGTGCCCCTGAAATCTTCAGAAGGAACAACTCTCTACGACACTTCACAGGGCAACGCTCTATAGTGTCTACATCTTTTCGCCGCGCGGAGTTCGAGACACTGCACAATTTTCCCCAGCCTGGCACACTCACTTCAGTCAAACCTGTCACTGAACGGTTCGTGTGGCTCAAGATGAACAAAAACGTCCGCAAATCGAGCCGTTCTTGCTTCAAATGCCAACGTTCTGAAGTCCACCGTCAAACAAAGGGCCCCACGGTACTTTCCCTTTGCCAGACGCACGTTTTCACGTACACGTCGATCTGGTAGGCCCCCTACCACCTCCAAATGGCTCTACTTATTTGTTGGCGTGTGTTGACCGCTTCACAAGTGGTCTGCAGTTATAACGCTGCCAAACTGCGCTTCAGAAACAGAAGCTAGCGCTTTCCTGGAACTTTGGGCGGCACAATTCGGTTGTCCATCGGTGGTGGCTGCAGGCCGTGAATCACACTTTGAAGGACGTTTAGTGGCCCTCTTAAATACGTTAGGTAGCAGGCACATCCGAACTACAGCTTACCATCCAGCAGCAAATGGAATGGTTGAGCGGTCCCATAGGCCGCTAGAAGCTGCTCTCAGTGCATAAGCTAATCCTTCGTGGAGAGAGGCCCTCCCGTTAGATCTTTTAGGATTGTAAAACACGGTGAAAGAGGACCTAAACGTTACAGCAGCCGAACTAGTTTTGGGTTGCACACTTAGATTACCAGGCAAACTCGCCTCACCTGCACCTTCAGCACCGTACGACTACAGCAGCTACAGAGCTCGTTTGGCACACCACATGCGGAAGCTGCAACCGGTGCAACCTAGAGAGCACTCATCAGCCTTCCATGTGCAGGTTATGCTGTCCTCTTGTACTCATGTCTATATAAGTACGGCCGAATTGCGACGACCACTGTAAACCCCACACACCGGCTCCTATCTTGTCCTCACAAGAGATGAGAACCTTCACCGTTATGGAAGAACCATCAGCCACCCTTGCGTCGACAAATAGCGTTCCTCGCCCGAAAGCCCCAGTGACAGCAAAAGGCGTTCAGCCCCCGGAACCTCCTGCATTTGTCAATACCCTCCGAAACTCCACCCCCGCTCCCTCTACCTCTAAGCACCATCATTTCGGTAGGGAGCTGCGCAGATCCGTAATTTTTGCAGAGTATGTTAAGTTTTCCTGTTTTGGGGTAGGATGTTTTTCCTGCACAACATGCCAACATTCGTACTCTCCGTTTTGGTCAATCTGCTCTTCTGAGCTATGGTATTTCTGGACTTAGCTGTATTGTTTTTGATGAAAAATAATCTTTTTTCCTTCCTTTGAAAGCTAACTGTCTATCTGCTGATCCACGAATTTTGGTTTATATTAGCACGCCAAAACTCGACAAACTCTTTTGACTCTCACGCCTTTGCAGTTAACGGATGTATTACCAGGTCCACAAACAAAATGGAATTATTTGGGATCAGGTTCATTCGTTTGCTAACCTTTATCTTTTTCGAATCTATCAACTTTAGACAGGAAGACAAAAAAGAAGAGGAAACTAAACGCAACGATACTCAGAATTGCAGCGTCTGTGGAACATCGGCTGTGAAATTATTTAGTCCGCTGGATACGTTGACATGGTGAGTTTTCTTTTTCCGCCAATCCTTCGGGTACTTCACCGTGTTTCCCCTCTCTTCCAGACGATCCGAACATGGTGCGTAGAGAGACAACTCCCGTCTATCTATCGTACATCACGGAAAAACCCACCCCCTCTTTCTCTCATGAGATTTTCGGGTCGGGAAGTCCGCTGCGATAGACAAGAAACGCACCGAATACTAAATAACATGAGCGAATGAATCATACCAGTGCAGCAACCGTTTTAGACCGACCACCAACCCCTAACTTTGACATTTACTATCACCCGCAAGCATTCTTCGTGTGTATCACCCTGTAACTGTAATCAGTCAAAAATACATGATTTTTCCTCCCTCTCTGCAAGTGTGATACTTACTAGTCTTCTGGGGGAAAAGATATGTAGCGACTAGGATGAATAATATTTCGATAGTCACACTCATGTGTACCTTTTGGATTATTTTGGTCTTTCACCCACTTTTGTTCCAGTCATGCTATCAATTTTGTAACATCCTTCCCAGGGAAAAGATCAAAATTCGCTCCGTGACCAACTAACTTGACGTGTTTCTCTGTACACTCTATTTTTCGGGGTCGATACTAATAGACGGGGCCAACGGGCGGTTTCTTTGTTATTCATTGTCGGTCGGGTAACTCGAAATTTGGTTTAACTTTTCTTCGCTATCATTGTCTATTCATATTTTTGCTATCTTGGTGCCCAGTGCATCAAAAAATTATACACCATCATTGCTATTCTTTGTCGAATAGCATAACTCATCGAGTGTTGTATTATTCGTTTTTGATATTATCCGGATAATTCTCTAGACTTGTGTTTCTTTTTGGTGCCCGTTGCATCGAAAAACAGTTGTATTCGATCATTGCTATTCGTTGAAGAATAGCATAAATCACTGTGTATTAGCTTATCTGTGTTTGATAGTATCCGTATTATTTTCTAGCCTCGTGTTTCCTTTCCATTAACAACTGTCATATTTACTCACAGACTATAACACAATGACACGCACAAGATCCAGCTGCAGCGTGGATTGGAGGTATCGAGTGCTCGTGGTCGTTTCGGCTGCCGCATGACTGTTCAGAACGGTATGCAATACCAGACGTGCCTACACTGGTACCACTTTAAGTGTACTGGCCTCAGGGAGGACCAGTACGCCTCACTCACTTCTTCAGAAAGATCATTTATCTGTATGAGCTGTCTCTTCCGAGATAGCTGCACCCCACTGAGGGCCACGTTAGATCCTCTGCTCGCCACTTCGAGCGAACAGAAGTCAGACGCGTGCAAGTGTGGCTACAAGGCGTCTGAAGATGTAAGCGCACAGATAGCCACGGTGAAGAAAGCCCTGAATGATACTCAGAGAACTTTATCTGACATGACGTCAGAACTGAACTCGTTGAATGAGTACATTGCCCTTGCTCTTCCAGGTGCTGCAGCTGCTCGCAAGGCAGTGGCTTTGTCCACTGCTCAAATTGAGGAAGTCGCGACGAGCTTGAGGGACAGAGCACTCCCGGAGAAGAGGATTGTCTTGTGGGGACGGTTTCCGACTACACTCTCTCCAGGGGAACAGGCCCAAACGGTGCTAAACGCTGGTTTCCCTCCAGAGTCTATAAAAATGTTTTCTGCCAGCAAACTTCGCTCCGAAGCTACCAAGAAGTCACTGGGACTCCTTGTTACGTTACCCGCAAAGATTAGCACGGAGGAAGTACTGGAAAAAGCAGTTGAACTAAAGAAAAAGCACGTTAATCTCAGGGGAGTTTCTCCAGATCGCTCACTGCAGGAGCGGCAGAAGCGCTCTCAGCTTGCAAGAACAAGGTTTTGCATCAAGGTTGACCTCAAACTCCAGGCTAGCGTTAAGGTCCTTATCCCTGCTGTCAAGAGGGGACCGGTGTCCTCGGACGAACCACCTCAAGCACCCACTTCAGAGGCCATTGCCCCTATCTCATTGGAAAGTCAAGCGCCTGTGGATATGCAGGGGGCCGGTAGGACAGATCCCATAGGTGTTAAGGACCATCTCTCTTCTAGACCCCAACAATCTCACGAAAAAAACGGCCGTTAAAAAATATTTTATTCCTAAGCTTTACAGCCCAGTGAGTCTGCTGGGACACCCCGTGCATCAAAAATGGCCCAAACATGTCTCATTCCGGCGGCTCTCTCCCCGGATGCATCGGGGCCATTTCGTCCTATACGCTCTTCTCATTCACAACTTTATCCAAATTTTCGAGGGTGCAAAACCGCAAATCACCCTCCAAAAGCTCTGAAAGCAAGAGCGGTCCGAAAGTCATCAACCTTGGGCTAAGAGAAGCGGACGAAGCGTCCCACAGAGACGTTCACTTATGCCCAGGCTGTGATGAAACGGCTACCACCCCGCAAGAGGGCTCACAGAACTACGTCGCCAGTTACACAAACACCCTCACTACTGAGGTTACTCTCCCAAGCTTTCCCTCGTGCACTTCTGTCTCTTTTTGCACCCAGCCAAACGAAGAAGTAGCCTCAAAGTGCGTGTACACCAACTGTCTGAGCCTTCTGAACAAACTTTCAGAAATCTGACAGCTGGTCCACGACACTAGCCCTCACATTCTTGCCCTAACAGGGTCCTGGCTTTCCGCGGATATCAGTGATAATGAACTGCATGTCCCTGGTTACTCTTTATACCGGACGGATTCCTCCCGTGGGCGCATGGGAGGCTGCGCCGTTTTCCTAAGCCAGAAGCTCCCAGTGCCAGTTGCCTTAGGGGAATTTACATTCCCAGAGAAATGCGACACGCTCTGGATCAAACTCCAACTTTGCAAACGTGACACACTTCTTGCTGGTGTTATGTACCGTTCGCCGTCATGCAGTGCATCCGACGACGAAGCCATCCTTGCTACCTTAGACAGACTCACGTCTGCCCAGCGTTTCTCCCATCTTCTTATTATGGGTGACTTCAACGCACCCAAACTCAACTCTATGGCGGCTTCTCATGAGGACTGTGGCTGCGGGTTCTCGAAGTCCTTGGCAATGTTGATCCATGAGAAAGCCTGGACACAGCATGTCGATCTACCTACAAGGCACCGTCCAGGACAGACACCCTCCTTGCTCGATCTGGTCATTACGAACGAGGCTCACCTGGTAGATAGGGTGGTCATCAAACCGCCGCTAGGGCATAGTGACCATATGCTACTAAACTTTGACTTTATCTGTTACTGGCTCCAAAACGCTGTAACAAAGACTTCATTCCGAAACTTCCAGAACGCAGACTTTAACGCACTAAGGACGTTCTTAAGCACACTCAGCCTCACATCCGACTCAGTGAACTTGAACTACCTTTCCTTTAAAGCTGCCATTCACGAAGCCGATGAGGCATTTGTTCCTCGAAAACTATTGAAGTTCTCCTCTCGTGCACCGCTTCCGCGGAACATACGCCGCCTTCTTGAATTACGTTCTCGTCTATTCTCTAAACAGAAGCTAACGGATAGGCCAGAGGATCTAGAGGCCTTTCGCTCTGTACGAAACAGGTGCAAGCGGGAAATCCGGCAACACACCCAACACGTACAGTCGAAAATCCTACAAATAGCTCACGAGAATAAGAATTTTCTTTTCAAGTATATACGACGCCAGAGAAAAACTAAGCCCTCAGCGCTTTCTCTGCGGCTTCCCGACGGGGAAACCTCCTCCAACCCCCAAGTGGTTGCCGAGATGTTCAGGGAATACTACTCATCAGTCTACAATGTGGATCTGCCAAACTGGCATCCAATTCTCCCGCAGAGGCACTTCCAACAACCCATCCTGACAGCTGACTTTTCTGTGTCTGACGTTCAGGACCTCTTGCTTAAGATCAATCCTTATAGTGCCATGGGACCAGACAAGATCCATCCCCGGATCCTCAAAGAAGCGGCCGTCAGTTTGGCGATGCCTCTCTTCGATCTGTTTAAACAGACACTTCGGACAGGCACTCTTCCGGAGGCATGGAAAG
The DNA here is from genome assembly GCA_008508345.1 of Paragonimus westermani. Taxonomy (NCBI): domain Eukaryota; kingdom Metazoa; phylum Platyhelminthes; class Trematoda; order Plagiorchiida; family Troglotrematidae; genus Paragonimus; species Paragonimus westermani. Next base: position 119,546 of record QNGE01001815.1, on the reverse strand, counting down.
AGGCCAATGTCTCACCTATATTTAAAACAGGCGATCGTCATTCTCCTGCTAGTTATCGACCGATCAGCCTTACCAGCATCCCATGCAAGATAATGGAGCGACTGTTAAAACGCACTATCTTTAAGCATTTCTTCTCAAATAACCTCTTCTCTTCGACCCAGCATGGCTTTCTTCCTGAGCGGTCATGCATAACTAATATGTTAATCTTCATGGATAGCCTAACAGAGGCCAAAGACAATGGTCATATCTCGGACGCTATCTTCTTCGACTTTGCCAAAGCCTTCGACCGTGTCCCACACGGTCCTCTGCTGCACAAACTAGAAGCCTATGGGATTCAAGGAGAAGTTCTCCGCTGGATAACCTCCTTTCTTGGTAACAGGACTTTCAGAGTAAAAACCGGTTCAGGCCTTTCGTCCCCATCCCCAGTCTCTGTGGGGGTCCCTCAAGGATCGGTACTTGGTCCATTGTTGTTTCTTATTTACATCAATGATCTCCCCGATTTGATCTCTAGCAACGCTCTCCTTTATGCCGACGACTTAAAAATCTGGAACGCCTGTGACCCCAGTGCATTGCAGATTGACCTTGATCGTATTAAGTGCTGGTCAGAGGATTGGAGTCTCCCTCTAAACGACAGTAAGTGTGCGCACATGTCACTCGGAGGAGACTCTGGGAACCTATTCGTGATACATGGTGCACAAAGTGTAGTAGGTATCACGAAAGTAGACCTCAAAAAAGACCTAGGGATCTGGCTATCGTCTGGGTTGTCCTTCTCTTATCATCACCAGCTGGCCGCAAAAAGGGGTCTCATGACTCTCGGGATGATCAAACGAACCTTCCCCCGGATTGACAAGCGCGCCTTTCACACGCTTTACAGAGTCTACATAAGACCATTGCTCGAGTATGCCAATCAAGTCGTCTACACCGGTTTGAAGAAGGACATACTCGCCATTGAACGTGTCCAGCGAGTGGCCACCAAAATGGTCACTGGCTTGCGGCATCTATCCTACGAGTCTCGCCTTGAAATTCTCGATCTTTATCCACTTGAGTTTCGTAGACTCCGCGGCGACTTAATTCTTACACATTTTCTCTTTAGCACAGGACTTGTGCAACAATTCTTTACCCTAGTAAGTGATAACAGTCGAAGAGGCCACGACAAGAAGCTCTATAAGCTTCGACCTCGGACCTTCCTAAGACAACAGTTCTTCTCTTATAGGGTTATCAACTACTGGAACGACCTACCACTAGAGATTGTTAGCTGCTCTTCTAAAGACCGTCTCAAAGTGTTATTGGATTCCCACCTACTTAATAAACCGTTAAATTAATAATTTATCCTGTTTTGCTAGATTATTATTTTACCCTGTTGTTGGTACTTTCTGTAACCCCCAAGAGCGGTGCTACACCCCGTTTTCAACGACTGCCTTTCAGGTCAACAGAAAACCGCCGGACAGCGAAACGAACAAACTGACTGATTCTGGGTAGATTGGGCCACCAGCCTCGAACCCGTGTACAAATCGCTGAAAATCGCTGAAAATCTGGTTGCAAAACACTTGCTAATCCGAATGACACGAAAAGTCCTGGAAGTCCGCAAGAACGTGCTGTTTGCAACATATGGACCGAGCTACCTGAGTAAATAGGATTCAATGTGAGTTGTACTATTTTAGCCAGAGTGAATGAACTGCCCTGATGCGTTGTTTTGTCGTTCCCCATCTCTTCAGCGCGGGACTTTTGGAAACCTTTGTTGTTGACCTTCAGGTTCCACTGGGGGCATGGCCTACTCTCCTGGCGATAAAATATTCGCGAAGGTTAAAGGACATCCGCACTGGCCTTGTCGAGTAGTTAATATAATTTAAAAATTATTAGTTTAGATCAACCCTTTGCCCTCAGGTGTTCACATTCCCAAAGGGAAATATCCCATATTTTTCTATGGAACCCATGAAGTGTACGTTCCGCTTGCTGTGACTTCATCTATTACAGGTATTTTCTTGGACCAAGGGATATTTTTCCGTATGAGAAATACAAGGAGAAATACGGAATCAGTCGTAACAAGGCTGTATTTCAGGCCGGTCTTCGAGAAATCGAGGAAAATCCGGATGTTTTACTGTATGGCAAGGTTTGTATACTTTGTAATCCGTTTTCTGCTGATCGGCACACATCGGCCTGGTCTTAGGCGGTATTTCTTGTTGTGTGTAGAGCGTATCGATGAACTGTCTGTAGTCAGTGGTTCCGTTGCCTGCTCATCTGTAAATGAACGGTGACTTAGGCGTTGCAGTATTCGGCTTGCCACGTTTCGTGTAGTGAATTCCAAATTAAGGTTACGAAACCAATGGGTAGGTCACTGACGACGTGTCTAATCTATCGCGACTATTTGTCACGCGTTTAATCGCATCACGCAGCGGTGGTGTCTCCTTTTAACCCGTGGGCTTCTTTGTTGTTTGCATGTTTGGTTCGGTATCCTAACTACCATGGGGTGCCTCTCCTGTTATTTTGTTAGTTTTAATTTGCGTCGGCCTCACAAAGTTCACAATTTTGCTTAAGATCGATCACTGTTAACTTTCACATCTGACGGCTGATCAAACGTTTTCGCCTTGTTGTGCAAATTGGCCGGGACACTTACTGATTACTAGTTTTATTGTTACGCTTGATCACCTCCATCGTTGTAAACTTCTAGACCTAGATAGATAGGTAGGTGTCACTACCCGATAGCATACGCGATTCGTTTGTAAGCGAGAGACGGGGACGTGCAACATTCAACGGCATACCTCTGGGTGCAGTATAAAATGGCGATTCTGTTTCGTCCCGCCACGGATTCACTCGGTACTTAGTTCTCTAGCGATGCTCACCTCTCATTCCTGGTTGGATGTAGATGAGTACGATACCAGTTCTGTTTCAGGGCGAACTGGATGTCACATCTGAGGCTGGTAGCCTCACTTGCTCGAGTAATGTCTCACCAGCCTGTAATATTGCAGACGATTTGTCCTTGAGAATTAATGGCACTCGATGCGCTTGCTAGTTTTCAACACTGTTGTTCCTTGGAAAAAGGAATCTCATCGCCTGTGCATGTTCAGTCATCCTACTGCTCAGCAATCTGATCCCTCAGTACGAAAAAGACTAATTTATCGATATTCAACGCCCCTTTTCTCCCCTATCATACTCCTATCAAGTGATCTAATCGTGTGGTCAACGTGACAGCCACTCAACATGTAGTTGCGGGATCTTTGTTCTTGGCTGATGTCTAAGGTTATGCAAATGCCCAGTCTACGTTGAATGGATCGCGTACTTTGATTTCCGGCAGAGCACCTGTCGTATGGTTATTGACATTTGAGATAAGTACGACGATTAGGCGATGGCATGGTCCCTGTCCGTAAAAGGCTTGACCACCGTGTCGTCCAAGGTTGGAGAGGGCATGACCGTCCACATCGCTGAACAGGGACGCTGTCGAACGTGATTGTGTCGTCAGTTAAGAGCTTGTTCTAGCGTCATGGACTTTCCTTCGCAGCCTCTGTTTGATTGTTTTCTCTTTACTCCATATTTGGAATTTAATTGCCACTTCGTGGATTACTTTTGCCACTTTATCCGTAAGTACAGTCCCGAGCTGCAGGCGCTTACGCATGTATAGGATTGTCTGAGTATAGGTACAGAACCGGAGGCGTTCTTGGAGCACTGATGAAGAATGTTCGTCACTGTGGTCTGTCGAACGCCATGAATGGTTGTGAGAATGGGTATGGCTATCCCTACGTTGTGGCAAGTTTCCCCGACAGCTAGTCTAGTGGATCAAATTATTCAAAACATTTGAGGCGATATCTCGTGGTTGGTGTCGGTTCCGTACCAACCGTACCAACCGGATGCTTTGCAATGAAACATAGCAGTTGGATTGCTCCTGCTGCCGGAGTTTCCTCCTGAAGTCGCCTATAGTCATGCCATCAGTGGCGTTTTCAACAAATTGTATGGTCTCGTGTGCCAAACTTCACGCGACCTTCGTGCTCCACGATGGAAAATCAACCATTCTGTAGCCGTCCACCTTAAACATCATCGTTACTACCATAAACAGCAATACACTAATGGATTTTACTGATGCTTTACTGCTATACCACCACGAGGATAAAGGGCAAATTCTGTGTAGGAATCGAGGAGAAGAAAGTAGGGGACGTGAAGGGTCCTAACTACTACAAAAGTAGCCTTATCTATATTCAAACATTCAACATCAAAGTGCCCACACCTTAAAAACAAACAACCGAGTTATAGGTGAAAGTAAGGCGTCATCAGCATGATAGCCTCCTCACGGTTTTCACTGTCACGTGTCATTGAATGCGCTCGCTTTACAGACAACTTGGCCAAACAACGACACTATTCACACCAATGAGCACGATTAACCGCCATCGCACCCAACGTCTTCAGCCACCGACTGCGGGAGTCAACAGGTGCCCAGCCTGGAAGACGAACCTCACCCGTAGTGACCAACCCCGTGGTGAGCGCCAGGTCATCTGTCCACCTCGCACCTTACACCAGTCGGCCGCAGCGGCAACAAACCGTGCTCGGTGTGGCAGGCTACTAGTTAACATCCTTACTACATGGCCTAGCCATCTAAGTCTACAAATTTAGGGATTGAACAAAAGAATTCGTTTAATAATCACTGCCAAATACTCGCTTCCTAACCTCCTTCGTTGTTTACTCGCTGATGCCACCCTGTACGAGCGATTGAACGTAGACATCGGTGGTCACATACCTGAAGACGGCTCACATCATCTACCATGAGCGGCCATGTTTTACTGTCGTAAAGTAGTACGGCCCTCAGTCTTATGTAAGCGACCCTTAGACCTCAGGGGGGATACCTCTCTGTCGCCCTAGGTGTCCTAGATTAGGGAATACTGCCGTAGTCTTAGAGATATGCACTTCTATTCCGTTCCTTACAGTTCCACCGCCGCTGGTGCACCTCACCAAGTACACCAATCAATCAACCTTCATGACATTATCTGATATTATATCTACATAACGACAGCAATTCTTGCAGAAGCATCTTGCACTTTGAGGCTGCAAACCGCACTTCGAAGTATTTAGCAGAACGCGAAATAGCGTCTAGCATTGTTTACACTGCTTCAAAGTAGTCAAACAGTAACACCCTATCGTCAACATAATCAGGATCATTCAGTCTTCCACCAGGTAGGAGGCCCACGCCGGCATCTTGTGAGTGTCGCAGACAATCCTTCATTATTTCGTCCATCACAAATTTAAACAAAAATGGAAAATGGCGAAAGTTGACAACCGGGACGTACGCCGATCTTAATGCTGAAATTGTCAGACAGCTCACCATAAACCCTAACCTGAGCTTCAGTGTGAGAATAAAATACCCACATTGTGTTCACATGCTTGGTCGGTACACCTCTGTGTTTAATTGACTCTAAAAGTGTAGATTGATCTACCGAATCGAACACATCTTTATAGTCGAGAAATGCGGCAATTAATGGCCGGCGGTAGGCATTGATGACAGAACCATAGAATTAACTGGGGTCAAGCTAATTCCTCTATGGTTTTCGCAAAAAACCCGGATACCTTTCGTGAATATAGGAACTATTATCGAGTGACCCCAACTCGGGGGGATAGCTTCCGTCGTCCACACAAGTTGAAACAACCGAGTCAAAGCCTCTACTAACGTCTCTCCCCCTTCTTTGAAAAGTGCCGGCACGAGGTCATCTGGACCAGCAGCCTTATTACGCTTGAGAACCGAAACGCGATCGCGGACCACAGTCTCAGTGGGTGGATCCAGGTCTACCGACCAGGGCACTACATTCCAAGTTTGTGGCGGCGACACAGTGGAAGCAGGAGGCCAGCCACACTGACCCTCAAAGTGTTCCGCCCACCGCTCTAACCTTCTGGACTTATTATAGATGAGTGTGCCATCTGTCTCGCTGATAGCTTCACTGACAGACGGTCGCCTGGGACCAGTGGCACGGATAAGCTTAAACAGTTTGCCTGTGTTTCCAGAAGCAAAAGCAGTCTCCATTTCCTTAACTTTCTCCATTAACCATGCGTCACGGTCAGCGTTTAGGCTACGTTTCACTTCCCCACGGATACCCCCCAAAGTTGGTTGCAATGTGAACTACCAGGAGGAATATCCCGTCTGGTATCTAGCAACTCCGAGGTCCAATGTATGTTCAACCCATGTACCCCGGTTCCGCGTGCTACAGTACGTGCTTCACGAATGACTTGTGAGATGTCGGTCCACCGGCCATTAGGAGTTTGAGGGTGAGGATTACTAAGGTAGCTTTCTAAGCTGATTTCGCACTTGTACTTCATTGATGGTGTGGCCGGTTTCTCAGCAGCAAGTCGTTGCTGACTGTGGGGTCGTTGCCCAACAAAACTAAGGATGAAACAAAGTACCAACGCACGGTCCAAATCAAAATACGTGCTCCAGTAAGAATGGCAATTCTAAACGGAACCCTGCCACCCATAACTAACACCGTTGTGGTCTATCTGAGACCAGGCCTGATTTGGAGAAGAAGGGCGCGAGGTCTAATAATGACGTGCACGATACCTAAAACTAGTGCTAGCTAATAACAGCTTATGCTCAGCACACAGCTGTTACAGTCGCCTGCCATTATCCGAGTAATATAATGCTATCCCAAACCTGCTACCCAAACAAGACTCGACCTCACGCCAAGGCCGCCGGTCGGGACGTTTATTTCTCTGGCCAGAATGGGTATACCAGAACCGTGTTTCAACCGAAGGAAAGAGGCCAGATCCGAGTAAAAGGCGTCCCTGATACCAAGGTCACTGCATTCAGTTGAAGGGTAAGCAGGTAAAGTGAAAATATTCTTGAAAGTTTTGCGTCCAAAGGTGGTTTTAACTGAACTCGCCAAGCGGATAGTACAAATTCTACTGTTAAACAGAATCCATCGGCTCCTCTGTGTCTGCTGTCGAGTCCTCTCCGGTGGGCGCAGTGTTGCTTTCCGGCTTATTGATCTCTTCCGTCACGGTGAGACTGGACCTTGACGTGGTGTGACGGCTTGCGCATCTCGATGACCTTTCGGGCTATACTGGATAGAGTTACTCATACCAGGCAGGCCAACAGGTAGAAGTCTGACAAACCACAGTCTCCTGTTCCTCCAGGTTGGGGGTTGGAAGATGGTTGGCATCTCTTCCCGAGAAACGTACCATTTCGGGTACACCGCCACCCACCCGCTGCCTTGCGGTACAGGCTTTTGAGCCAAAGGCTTTGGTTGAGAACCCTAATCGTTCTCCTGTCTAGGTCTGGGCGTCCTGGCAGTAT
>QNGE01001815.1:50890-96632 GCA_008508345.1 Paragonimus westermani | reverse complement strand
TTTGATAGGACAGTGGGGGAGGGGTCAGCAGTAGCATGTTTTCGCCTATCCACCCTGCTGTATGCAGCAGATAGGGCGACCCGGTTTATACTGCGAGACGGCCGATGCAGTATGGAATTGTTTGTGTTGTGAGTATTCATGGTTGTGTGTGGGCTGAGATACTGCCAGGACGCCCAGACCTAGACAGGAGAACGATTAGGGTTCTCAACCAAAGCCTTTGGCTCAAAAGCCTGTACCGCAAGGCAGCGGGTGGGTGGCGGTGTACCAGAAATTGTACGTTTTTCAGTAAGAGATGCCAACCATCTTCCAACCCCCAACCTGGAGGACCAGGAGATTGTGGTTTGTCAGACTTCTACCTGTTGTCCTGCCTGGTATGAGTAACTCTGTCCAGTTTAGCCCAAAAGGTCATCGAGATGCGCAAGCCGTCACACCACGTCAATGTCCAGTCTCACCGTGACGGAGTATGAACTTAAAACTTGTTATGCTTAGTCCGACAGCATCAGGTGTCCATACGAGGTTATTTTGACCAAAAAAATTTAGTTCGCACTTTTTCGGATTGCTGACAATACCCTGGGCGGTTTTTCGTTTTCATACGATTGCTCAGAATTGACGATGTCTGACATTTTTGGGAACACGGAGAATTGAAGTCGTAAAGGTTATTCTCTGTGTTTCTGGTCGTAACCTGAAGCGAATCGGAGACTGTCAGCTGGTGGTGACCACCCATCATTGAATATAGACCTAGCTATTTTTAGTAGTTAGTTCCCATCCCTTTCTTTTTCCTTCTCTATTCCTGTACAGGGTCTGATTTTACCCTCAAGGTTGTGTGGCAGCTAAGCATAAGTGGAAACCACCGATGTATTGCTGCCCATGATGATGATGGTGACAATGATGATGTAGACCCCGGTTGATGGCAGGTTGGAAACTGACTGATACGGCAGTGTATTGCAGTCAGTGAGGTGTCTTGGTTCCTACATCACACTCCGCTGAACATTTTGTCTTCAGTGGAAGCTGCTTGTAAACAACAACGACTAGTGCCATTTTGGGAATCCCAAGACCATTTTATTAAATTAGCTAATTTGTAAGAGCTGTTCCCACACAAGTTCTTTTACTGTCGTTTTTCTGTTGAAGAATACAATCAACCTGCTAAACGCGCCCACGTGGAAGCTCCGTCTCCGGCCCGAAAAAAACAAACGCCATCTACAGATGGAGGAAAAAAATCGAAAAAGAACAACGTATCAGCTACGTAAGTCTTAATAATAGTGTGATTATCGTGCCCGTCCGTCTCCTTGTCTGCTCCAGCTAATGTTCCGTAATTATTCATTCTCCTGGCCTTTGTTAATAAAGCTTGACTGCGCCGGCTGCAGTGATTTCCAAAACTCCATCAAAACGGACACCCAAACCCAAGGTCAAACCACCCGCGCTGGAAATTGATGAAACGCCTACCACGGTAACCGAAACACCACTCCGTCCTCAGCGTGTATCTGCTCTCCGTTTACGCATCCGGAAAGATGCGAACGGCCTGAACTTCTGTCCCGCATCGGACTCATCCCTATCTTCCTTATCTCCATCCACTCCGAGTTCCGTCAGCACGGTGGAACATCATCAGGTGGGCCTGCCTATAGCGGTTGTACCCCATCCTTACATGTTAGACCCTGTTGTTTTGGTAGCTTTCATTTGCAGTTACGTCGAAAGTGTTCAGCCCTCATGCGATTGAAGGCATTCCGTTGCGTGCGATAAAGGTATAGCAATCGTCAGGTGTTTGTGCTATGTTGTTTCACTGTATTTGTCTCATTTTTGAGTCAAGTCAGGCGATCACACACTTGCAAAACTTACAGTCAGTGAGAAGAGACTGTTATCGATTCACAGTTGATTGTAGGTTTCACAATCGCCTTGGCTTTTCAGTCAACCCCTTTCAAAACGGAGCAGTAGAATTGAGTTTCGCTCTTGTTACTTGTCAGCGATACATATCTCCATCATTATCGGGATTCGAACTTCAGAGTGTCCTACAGGTGATATGAGTGGTCCCATACCCGACTAATTTCTACGCGTTACTCAATGTCTACTTTGCAAACTGTTTATAGTGGCCCTCCCTTTAACTCAACCTCGACAGTCCTGGCATGTTTGGACACGAACTTCTCGTTTGATTTGGTTGCTGGTAACGCCCGCTTGGGCCGATTTCGTATGCACCCATAGTCACCTATCTCTCATGTTCACCAAAAATACTCAACCTCATCTCCTTGACCTGTTTGGTAGGCGTTGTTCTGAAAGAAGCACTCCATGTTTCTAAAAGTCATTAAGTCGTTTATATGAGTATATGCCGATTGATATTAAGTATGCGGATACCCCGTTATTCTGCAGACAGAATTCAAATCACCATGGGCCGTTCGGGTCAACTTTACCCAACATTTTTCAATCCATCATTGAAAGTTGTCTGGCTTACCCCCCCTCCCTCTGACCGTGCAGATGGCAGTTCTAGAACATTTTGTAAACGATTATCGTTGCTACTGATGAGTAGTTTGGCATATTTGATAATTTTGGAGAGGGCTGTGTTGCTCCTCGTTAGGGATTCGAACAATCTGAGCAGATTTAGCAATCCTGTTTTGGTAGCCTAACCGCTGGATCGTTTATTGGGTATCATATAACACAGTGGGTCGAGTGGGTAACGCAGTCCGAACGTGAAATTTCCCAGGCTCCGCTTTAGCTTCGTAGGTCAGTTGGTATGGGCAAGCTGTTTCTGTCGCCGGTTTGAATCCGGGAAAAATCCAAATTTCCCGCAGCTGGGTCATTTCTAAAATAAACGTTATGTGTATATAATGGGGAACGTACAATCGGAGAGCTTTCCAGTCCGAATGGACTTGAACGGAACCTAGCACTGCTCATAATTTAAGTGCATCTAGTTATGAGACCACGGACTGACATTTAGTGAGATCAAAACTTTAACGTTTGACAATGAGTAGTTCGAAGAAAGTTGGTATTTGTACATATGTATACATGTGTATTTAGTACGCTTATACATGTATATATATATATATATGCCACGAATAGTCTCCACGTAAACCGGTTGTGCGTGAACGTTTGGATGTGGTTATTTGGTTACCCTCGGTTTGTGACCAGTGAAATATTAAACACAGTAGTCTCGCCGACGTGAGGGATAAATGGTGCAAATACAATATTACATCAGATGTGCATTGCTAATGAGTTCCAGTGGGACGAAAGTTCATGTGTGGCACTTTCACTTGAAGTGAGCTAGCGAAAGGTTGCATTTGAATGCGCAATCTTAACTGCAGTCAGTAATCTGTTTCAAACTTCATGTGACTTGTGTCTGCCGTATCGTCGTCGTGTTCACGTTGTTTGTGCTTTTCTTCAATGTGTATAGCCCCCAGTTGAATCCAAACCCTCATCTAATACTGATCCTTTACGAATAACCATTCGGCAAGTGCCCACCGCAACATGTGAAGTCGCTGGATCAGCAACTTTCGCCCACCCAGTATTCTCGATTGCTTCCGCGTCAAACACTGCCACCACCACCGCGTCCACACTGTTAGGTGTTGGAAATGATCCGATCCCTTCGTCTAAAAAAACCACCGCAGTGGTCACTCCTCTCAGACGAGATAAAGCGCTCACTGTGCTCAGCGACGATTCTTCCGGGTTGTCCTCATCAACGGACGAATGCAATACTAAACCCGAACGATCGTTGATCATTTCGCCACGACGCAAAGAGAAGCAGAAGACTCAGCGTCTGAGTCGTGTTCCGAGCAATGCGGATGATTGTAAACAAAACAGCAAACGAAAGTCAAGGTTTCGCGAGCCTAACGTAAACTTTTCGGGCGGCAGTGGCTGCTCGGAGAACGGCAGCAATTCTACTCCCTCACCCTGGACTTCAAACGAATGGTCTAAATCGAACGTAAGTGGTGTCTCCATCTTCCTTAATTCTTGGTTACTGCATATTTAATGCTCTATTCCTTGACATTGACATCTTGTGTATTTCGACAGCACATAGTTTCGCTGAGCACTTCATAGTGCGAGCAAATCACGTTGATTTATACCCAATTTTTCTCTGACGATTAGTTTTACCGTATTTATCCAGCCTTACATAGTGCATGATCGGGTCTTATCACAAGCGATGTCTGTCCAACGGAATTTTTGGACATTTAAGTGGATGTAAGCTATTATTTTTTTAGCTTTATTTTCTCCTCATCAGATTCACGGCCCCAAATCCGAGTGTTGGCTGCATTGAATGTTTCACTCTCTGTTGCACCGAGTCCAATATACTGCACGGCAGGCACCGTTCAGTTTATACCTCGTTACACAATTATGAGACTGCAGTACTGTTACGTTGTTACAATAAACCATAAACGGCCTGATTTTAGTGCCTACTTATCGGGCGTAGCTATCGGCCGCCACACAGAACATTTTTGCAACTTCTTTGCTCTTTCCGTAATACTACGGAAGCAGCAGAACGGATCACGACATGAAGATAAGTCCACTCATGTGGTCATACACATGCTACAAGCAGTTGCAATCCTGGAAAGTATGTGCGATTGCATGTTGTTTCTTCTCCGGCAGATCGATGATGGAAGGCGAATAGACGGCCTTACAGTTTCAAGGTGAAAACCATTCCAACGAGGTTTTCTCCATTTTCAGTTTAGCAAGAAAATGCGATGTCAAATGAAATTAAGGGGGCCTAAATTTTGTTTTAAAAAAAATGAATTCCAGTCGACGAAATCTTGCTAAACGGTTTTGAAGGCCAGAGTACGCTGTTTCTTGTTTTCGGAAAAGCTCGTCCCGGCTTGTGGATAGCAGTGAGAGTGTATCACCGTGAGCTTTTTCTAGCTGAGACAGGCACAGAGGATATCAGCAATGGTCTAATACAACGATTTGTTTAACCATCTAGAGGCAGGCCGGCGCTGGATATTGTGACGGTCACCATTCGGACAATGTTGCACTGTTTTCTCTGGGTCCATTACCAATGGATTATAAAGGTAATTCCCCTCAATCGTGATCAGTTTCACCCTACTTTCCTTTAAACTGGGTCTAGTGGATATTCCAGTAGGAAGGGATCTTCTGTAATATTTAGAAGTTTAGTTTTACCAGCCCCGTTGAATGAAGGTTTTAGTGGCGTGATTCCAGAAGGGAGGGTGATACGTTTTGTTGATAAGCCAGTAATAGGCGACCACCGATGGCCTACGGTGCATTCACAGCTACAGGCACGAGTAAGCGGGCTACACAGAATGATAAATTTTCCAGCCACCATGTGAACACAGGGGGATAGTCGGTCGTCCTGTATCACGTCACGTGTGATAGTGGTGATCTTTTTTTTTAGCACGACTGCTCCAGTATGTATGTCTCGTGTCACATAATTGGCTTTCATTCTAAGGTTTACATGTACCGAGCTCGTTAGACCATAGTTACGATTAAACCCTAACAGAATTTCGGAAGTGTACTCATTCCGAAAGTACGCAAAAATGAAAAGACACTGCTTCCTGAAGATTAATCACTTTCGAAGTACGGAATTGTTTGTCTTGTGTTTTTCTGGCTGAAATAATCCTCCAAGAAAACATAGCTGTTAAGACTAGTGATAGATCTGGTACCTCGCGTTGATCGGTTTGCTAATCGATTGTTTTTCTACCTTGAAATTTAGTTTGCGAAAATTTGTTCAGCAAACGGGATGACCGTATCAGCATGTATTGACTTTTGTGCCGTTCAAACTGTCACCTAAGAACGGTTTTCTTCATCGTTATCATTATCAAAGACAGTAGTGCATCAGTCGTTCGCACCTATGCTCAACTGCCATACAACCATGAAGAGAAGAGTCAGCCCTAACTAGGAAGCAGACGAAAGAGAAAGGATGAGACCCAACTATTAAAGAAACTATGTGTAACTTCATGCATTCGAGGTTCCTACATTCCGTAAACCAACAGTCGAACTGCAGACTAACTCAAGGTATCATCAGCATAGCAGCTTTTTTACGGCTTTTACTACCTCGCTTCATTACCTGCATTTACCTCACAGACCTTGTTAACCAAAAGTGCGGGCATACGCATGCTTATTTATCACTGCTTCAACTCACTTGCTTTCTTTCTGTCTTTGAGACTGAAATACACAGGGTGCATGCTAGTTAACTGAAGTGGATTGGCTACTATCACCTCCAGTTATCTCGCATGACTTGTCTTCTCATTTGTAGACTGATACCAGTTCAACGCCAAGTGTGAAAACAGCAAACACAAACACGCTAGTTGCTTCACCGAAGTCAACCAAAAACAAGTGAGTATGCGGCACCTTCCCTCTCACCAAACAGTTTTGATTGTGCTGTGTGGTTTTCTGTCACTGTCGATAGCAAACCACCGTGTTTGTTAATAGTGCTGCGCTATAATTCTGAAGTGGTAAATTTAAAAACTAAAGGGAAGTCATGAAACTTAATTGTTCTTGTTTATTTTTTCCTCATCGTTCGTTCACATTTATTTATTACTCTGCAACTTCGTGGATTGTTGTGGAGACCAGCGGGTACGGCTCAAAGCTAAAAATGCTGCTGCTGCTGCTGATGATGATGATGAACCGTCGCTATATTGCATTCAGACCCGGTGATTTGTTTAGGTAGATCACATTAGCTGAAAATTGTTAATTACAACTGTGCAGGTGAATGGAATTGTGTTGTGGGTGCTGTTTTTGTCTTCGGTTATTTGTATATTCCTTTCTCTTTATCCCCACTAGGCGTGTATCTCTATCCTCGCCCTACATTACAACACAATCACCGACTTGTCAAGGATCTGATCACCTACTAGCTGAGTCACGACAACAGCAAGTGCAGCAGTTAAAAGACCTCGACACCGAAGCACGTTTGCTTCTCATTGATCGATCTATCAAATCCAGCTTGGTGCGTGATCACGAAGACATCCCAACTTGCGTAGATCGATTGGAGATGTTGGATCGGATCTCTATTTCATTGCCGGTTTTGGCTAAGTGCTGGACAGTTGTGGAAACAATAGGAAAGGTAAGTTTGATTTTTAAAACTGGTCACGATGTTTAGCTAACCAACTTGTTCTGTTCATACTCATTTTGAATTTGTAACCGCTACTATTAACTGTGCTTCTGATTTCATGTGCCAGTCTGTCGCTGTGAAAATTCAATTTCTTGCTGGATTACTTACCAGTGTTCGCATCCTGCCTACTCAGTTCGAATATTCGGCATAATAAACTTCTGTCACTCTGGTTAATAATACGTGTTTCGCGACTGCCAATTCGAATTTTTACATACTTCGGACGTAAGCAGTTAATAGTTGATACGAGCTGAAGGTCTAGGTAATGGTGATGAACATTCTGGACATTTTGCAGTGTCATCCTAATACTGGAATCTCAGTTCACTTTCTTGAGGTTTAACTTCTTGTGCTTTGTGAACTCGGTCACACACTCAGTCCCCGTGTTCTCGGTTTGTTCTCCCTACCTGGGTGTGGACAACCTCTCAGTGTTCAGCTCAAATGTAACTAAGTACATGTAGGACCAGAAAATGTCAACTTCCCAAAGTTGAACGGCAGAGGCACTACGTCTCGACAGGCGTCTTGCATGTGGTAGTAACCTCGGTAAGAACTAATCAGTTAACTCAACCTTCAAGTTCTTCATTTCCACGAGTCTCCCCAAGGGTCAATAAGATTTTCCGGTCAAGGTCAGTACTTTCTTCTCAATTCATCATCAACAACCTCACAGTCAGCTATACATCATTGGTTCACACTGACGCTTAGATGCCACACAAACATGAGGGAGAGAAAACAAACCGTGCAGGGAGAAGGAAAAAAGACGAGGACGGGAAGCGAACTAACTATCGAAAACGAAAGCTACGTCTGTTCAAACAGTCGACAGCGAGGTGCTACACCTTGCAAACAAACATCCGGACTGTAAGTAAAAATAAGGCGTCATCAGCAAGACAGCTCTCTTACGGATTTCACTGTCCCGCGTCAGTACATGCGCTCGCTTTACAGACAACTCGGTCAAACAACAACAACGTTCACTTCACTGAGTACGGTTAACCGCCATCTCACCTAACGTCTCCAACCACCGATTGTGGGAGTCGCGAGGGTCCCAGCCTGGGAAACGAACCCCACCTACAGTGGCCAACCTCTTGGTGAACGATTTCATTTGTGTGCGACTGGTTGTCATCTGTCCACCTCACACTTTGGGTCAGTCGGCCACAGCGTTGGCAGTGTTCGGTGTGGCAGGCGACTAGCTGGCATCCGTTACCTAACCATCTAAGTCGGTGAAAATGTAAGGAGTGAACAATAACACGTTTGATAATAAGCGTCAAACACCCGCTTCCATACATCTTCGTTGCTTACTCGCTGGTGCCACCCGGTACAAGCGACTGGACGCGGATACCCGTGGTCAAATACCTGAAGACGGTTTACGTTCCCTACCCTGAGCGACCAAGTTTCGCTGCCGTAAACTAAGACAGCCCTCACTGTTGTCTGATATCCCAGCGACCCTTAAGCTTCAGAGAGATACCTCTCTGTCGGTTTAGGTACCCCACATTAGCGAATACCGCCCTAGCCTTAGAGATACGCATTTCTACTTATTTCCTTACACTTCCGTCGCCAATGGTACAGTTTCCCAGGTATACAAACCGGTCAACAACCTAATTGGCTTCACTGTCTCACATTTTGTATTTCGAGGCTGCAAAACATCCCGGAGTATTCAGCAAAACGCGAAATGGCGTCTAGCATTGTATACGCTGCTCGAAAGTTGTCAGACAGTAACACCTTATCGTCAAGATAATCAGGATCAGTCAGTCTTCCAAAAGGTAGGAGGCCCACGCCGGCATCTTGTGAGTGTCGCAAACAATCCTTCATCAGTTCGTCTATGAAGAAATGAAACAATGATGGTGAGAGTGGAGAGCCTTGACGTACGCCGCTCATGGTGTTGGAACTGTCAGACAGCTCACCATAAACCCTAACCTGAGCTTCAGTGTGGGAATAAAGTGCCGACATTATGTTCACATACCTGGTCGATACACTTCTGTGTTTAGTCGACTCTAAAAGTGTAAATTGATCTACTGAATCGAACACATCTTTATAATCGAGAAATTCAGCGACTGTTGGCAGACGGTACACTTGACGAAGGGTTAAAGTGTGACCTATACACCCCCGCCCAGGGCGAAACCCTGCCTGTTCTTCCCTAATGTTCNAAATCCGGATGTTTTACTGTATGGCAAGGTTTGTATACTTTGTAATCCGTTTTCTGCTGATCGGCACACATCGGCCTGGTCTTAGGCGGTATTTCTTGTTGTGTGTAGAGCGTATCGATGAACTGTCTGTAGTCAGTGGTTCCGTTGCCTGCTCATCTGTAAATGAACGGTGACTTAGGCGTTGCAGTATTCGGCTTGCCACGTTTCGTGTAGTGAATTCCAAATTAAGGTTACGAAACCAATGGGTAGGTCACTGACGACGTGTCTAATCTATCGCGACTATTTGTCACGCGTTTAATCGCATCACGCAGCGGTGGTGTCTCCTTTTAACCCGTGGGCTTCTTTGTTGTTTGCATGTTTGGTTCGGTATCCTAACTACCATGGGGTGCCTCTCCTGTTATTTTGTTAGTTTTAATTTGCGTCGGCCTCACAAAGTTCACAATTTTGCTTAAGATCGATCACTGTTAACTTTCACATCTGACGGCTGATCAAACGTTTTCGCCTTGTTGTGCAAATTGGCCGGGACACTTACTGATTACTAGTTTTATTGTTACGCTTGATCACCTCCATCGTTGTAAACTTCTAGACCTAGATAGATAGGTAGGTGTCACTACCCGATAGCATACGCGATTCGTTTGTAAGCGAGAGACGGGGACGTGCAACATTCAACGGCATACCTCTGGGTGCAGTATAAAATGGCGATTCTGTTTCGTCCCGCCACGGATTCACTCGGTACTTAGTTCTCTAGCGATGCTCACCTCTCATTCCTGGTTGGATGTAGATGAGTACGATACCAGTTCTGTTTCAGGGCGAACTGGATGTCACATCTGAGGCTGGTAGCCTCACTTGCTCGAGTAATGTCTCACCAGCCTGTAATATTGCAGACGATTTGTCCTTGAGAATTAATGGCACTCGATGCGCTTGCTAGTTTTCAACACTGTTGTTCCTTGGAAAAAGGAATCTCATCGCCTGTGCATGTTCAGTCATCCTACTGCTCAGCAATCTGATCCCTCAGTACGAAAAAGACTAATTTATCGATATTCAACGCCCCTTTTCTCCCCTATCATACTCCTATCAAGTGATCTAATCGTGTGGTCAACGTGACAGCCACTCAACATGTAGTTGCGGGATCTTTGTTCTTGGCTGATGTCTAAGGTTATGCAAATGCCCAGTCTACGTTGAATGGATCGCGTACTTTGATTTCCGGCAGAGCACCTGTCGTATGGTTATTGACATTTGAGATAAGTACGACGATTAGGCGATGGCATGGTCCCTGTCCGTAAAAGGCTTGACCACCGTGTCGTCCAAGGTTGGAGAGGGCATGACCGTCCACATCGCTGAACAGGGACGCTGTCGAACGTGATTGTGTCGTCAGTTAAGAGCTTGTTCTAGCGTCATGGACTTTCCTTCGCAGCCTCTGTTTGATTGTTTTCTCTTTACTCCATATTTGGAATTTAATTGCCACTTCGTGGATTACTTTTGCCACTTTATCCGTAAGTACAGTCCCGAGCTGCAGGCGCTTACGCATGTATAGGATTGTCTGAGTATAGGTACAGAACCGGAGGCGTTCTTGGAGCACTGATGAAGAATGTTCGTCACTGTGGTCTGTCGAACGCCATGAATGGTTGTGAGAATGGGTATGGCTATCCCTACGTTGTGGCAAGTTTCCCCGACAGCTAGTCTAGTGGATCAAATTATTCAAAACATTTGAGGCGATATCTCGTGGTTGGTGTCGGTTCCGTACCAACCGTACCAACCGGATGCTTTGCAATGAAACATAGCAGTTGGATTGCTCCTGCTGCCGGAGTTTCCTCCTGAAGTCGCCTATAGTCATGCCATCAGTGGCGTTTTCAACAAATTGTATGGTCTCGTGTGCCAAACTTCACGCGACCTTCGTGCTCCACGATGGAAAATCAACCATTCTGTAGCCGTCCACCTTAAACATCATCGTTACTACCATAAACAGCAATACACTAATGGATTTTACTGATGCTTTACTGCTATACCACCACGAGGATAAAGGGCAAATTCTGTGTAGGAATCGAGGAGAAGAAAGTAGGGGACGTGAAGGGTCCTAACTACTACAAAAGTAGCCTTATCTATATTCAAACATTCAACATCAAAGTGCCCACACCTTAAAAACAAACAACCGAGTTATAGGTGAAAGTAAGGCGTCATCAGCATGATAGCCTCCTCACGGTTTTCACTGTCACGTGTCATTGAATGCGCTCGCTTTACAGACAACTTGGCCAAACAACGACACTATTCACACCAATGAGCACGATTAACCGCCATCGCACCCAACGTCTTCAGCCACCGACTGCGGGAGTCAACAGGTGCCCAGCCTGGAAGACGAACCTCACCCGTAGTGACCAACCCCGTGGTGAGCGCCAGGTCATCTGTCCACCTCGCACCTTACACCAGTCGGCCGCAGCGGCAACAAACCGTGCTCGGTGTGGCAGGCTACTAGTTAACATCCTTACTACATGGCCTAGCCATCTAAGTCTACAAATTTAGGGATTGAACAAAAGAATTCGTTTAATAATCACTGCCAAATACTCGCTTCCTAACCTCCTTCGTTGTTTACTCGCTGATGCCACCCTGTACGAGCGATTGAACGTAGACATCGGTGGTCACATACCTGAAGACGGCTCACATCATCTACCATGAGCGGCCATGTTTTACTGTCGTAAAGTAGTACGGCCCTCAGTCTTATGTAAGCGACCCTTAGACCTCAGGGGGGATACCTCTCTGTCGCCCTAGGTGTCCTAGATTAGGGAATACTGCCGTAGTCTTAGAGATATGCACTTCTATTCCGTTCCTTACAGTTCCACCGCCGCTGGTGCACCTCACCAAGTACACCAATCAATCAACCTTCATGACATTATCTGATATTATATCTACATAACGACAGCAATTCTTGCAGAAGCATCTTGCACTTTGAGGCTGCAAACCGCACTTCGAAGTATTTAGCAGAACGCGAAATAGCGTCTAGCATTGTTTACACTGCTTCAAAGTAGTCAAACAGTAACACCCTATCGTCAACATAATCAGGATCATTCAGTCTTCCACCAGGTAGGAGGCCCACGCCGGCATCTTGTGAGTGTCGCAGACAATCCTTCATTATTTCGTCCATCACAAATTTAAACAAAAATGGAAAATGGCGAAAGTTGACAACCGGGACGTACGCCGATCTTAATGCTGAAATTGTCAGACAGCTCACCATAAACCCTAACCTGAGCTTCAGTGTGAGAATAAAATACCCACATTGTGTTCACATGCTTGGTCGGTACACCTCTGTGTTTAATTGACTCTAAAAGTGTAGATTGATCTACCGAATCGAACACATCTTTATAGTCGAGAAATGCGGCAATTAATGGCCGGCGGTAGGCATTGATGACAGAACCATAGAATTAACTGGGGTCAAGCTAATTCCTCTATGGTTTTCGCAAAAAACCCGGATACCTTTCGTGAATATAGGAACTATTATCGAGTGACCCCAACTCGGGGGGATAGCTTCCGTCGTCCACACAAGTTGAAACAACCGAGTCAAAGCCTCTACTAACGTCTCTCCCCCTTCTTTGAAAAGTGCCGGCACGAGGTCATCTGGACCAGCAGCCTTATTACGCTTGAGAACCGAAACGCGATCGCGGACCACAGTCTCAGTGGGTGGATCCAGGTCTACCGACCAGGGCACTACATTCCAAGTTTGTGGCGGCGACACAGTGGAAGCAGGAGGCCAGCTAAATTGACCCTCAAAGTGTTCCGCCCACCGCTCTAACCTTCTGGACTTATTATAGATGAGTGTGCCATCTGTCTGGCTGATAGCTTCACTGACAGGCGGTCGCCTGGGACCAGTGGCACGGATCAGCTTAAGGAGGTTGCCAGTGTTCCCTGAAGCAAAAGCCGTCTCCATTTCCTTAACTTTCTCCATTAACCAAGCGTCACGGTCAGCGTTTAGGCTACGTTTCAGTTCCCCACGGATACCTCCCAAAGTTGGTTGCAATGTGAACTACCAGGAGGAATGTCCCGTCTGGTATCTAGCAACTCCGAGGACTTCTCCGAGGTCCAATGTATGTTCAACCCATGTACCCCGGTTCCGCGTGCTACAGTACGTGCTTCAAGAATAGAGTGAGATATGGATTTAAAGCTGGCTTTAACAGAACCTGGCGAGGAGACGGCACAGTCCACTGTTAACAGGAATTCTGCTTACTAACGCGACTGTGGCCGTCGTGCTAAGGACTATACTTATACCCATATCTGACCGGCAGCGGCGGCTGTGGAGTCACCCGAAGTGTACAACCAGTATAGAATAGAAAGTAAAAGTGCTATAGCTTCAATACGACGATTACTGTCCTCGATTCAACAAACTGAATTGCGGCAGGCGGCGACATCCATCAAGTCTAACATACATGTGGACGTGGCCTGTTGATGTCGTTGTCTCAAAGTGCCAATGTTGGAGGCACCTATGTTATTTCTATCTCTACACTGAAGCAAGGGGTTTGGAAGGCCGAGACTGGGTGGTGAAAAAGGACTTACTGGGACAATGTTATTCATGATTAACTATATCTGTCGTGAAACCCCTGGAGTAATCACTAGAAATAAGAGTTGGGGAGCCAAATTCGACAGAAATGAGAGAGGACTCAGTGAGAGCGGGTTTTCACCTCCCCGTCCTGTTGCATACAGCAGATACTGAGAGCCGGTTTGTTCTGCAGGACGGTTAATCCAGTACAGAATATGCATGACTGTATGTAGGGGGTGAGATACTGCCAGGACGCTTAGACCGATGTAGGAGGAAGATTAGGGTTCTCATACAAAGCCTTTGGTTTGAAAGCCTGTACAGCAAGGCAACAGATAAGTGGCAACGCACCACCAGACCTCTACGCATTGGCCTGCTAGGTAAGAGAGTCCAAAGTGACACCTACAAGTGATACTATAGATGTGATCATCACACTGTTCAATAAGGAGCATCAGTTCACCGCGGAGCATAAGCCTTCACACCGCATCGGGTCCAGGTTCGTTGTAACGCAATTGATCTGCAGTAATTTACTGCCACAACGAGAATGAACCTTGACGCGATGTGACGGCTTGCGTATCTCGATGATTTGTTGGACTAAACTGGACGTTCTGGCCAACACACAGACAGTTACTCATATCAGGAGGCAAACAAGTAGAGGTCTGACAAACCAAACTCCTGATCATCTTAGCTGGGGTTGGATGAAGACTGGTGTGTTTTTCCGGAAACGGTACCACTTCTGATACACTGCCACCCACTCGCTGTCTTGCGGTGTAGGCTTTTGAGCCAAAGACTGGCTGAGAACCGTAATCGTACTCCTGTCTAGGTCTGGGAGCCCTGGCTGTATCTCGGCCCACATACAACCATGGATTCTCACAACAGCAACAATCCCACACTGCATCGACAGTTTCATAGCATCAACCGGGTCGCCCTATCTGCTGTATAATGCACGATGACAAGCTGCGGCTGACCTCTCTCCCACTATTCTGTCAAACTTAGCAATCAGGCCCCTCCCGAACCACATTTCTAGTGATTACTCTGCAGGCCGCACAACAGATATAGCTAATCATAGTAACACTGAGCCGGTAAGTTCCACCTCTTGCCAATCAGCTTCAGGCGTCCCCTACCCTTGCTCAGATATAGAATGGGGGTTAATATAGGTGCTTTCAGCGTTCGCACTCTAAAACTGGTAGTTCAACATAGCGCTTTCGCACGAACGTTAGACTAGTTGAATGTCGATGTCCGCCGTGCCTCGGAGACTAGAATCTAGGACGGTAGTCAACGTATGGAATTAACAGCACCCACACTGTCTGCCCGATACTGGTTATATACTTCGAGTGACCCCATTGCCACCACTACCGATAAGGCTACCGGCCACGCTGATTATCAGAAGAGTTCTTGTTCACTCCTTACATTTTCACCGACTTAGATGGTTAGGTAACGGATGCCAGCTAGTCGCCTGCCACACCGAACACTGCCAACGCTGTGGCCGACTGACCCAAAGTGTGAGGTGGACAGATGACAACCAGTCGCACACAAATGAAATCGTTCACCAAGAGGTTGGCCACTGTAGGTGGGGTTCGTTTCCCAGGCTGGGACCCTCGCGACTCCCACAATCGGTGGTTGGAGACGTTAGGTGAGATGGCGGTTAACCGTACTCAGTGAAGTGAACGTTGTTGTTGTTTGACCGAGTTGTCTGTAAAGCGAGCGCATGTACTGACGCGGGACAGTGAAATCCGTAAGAGAGCTGTCTTGCTGATGACGCCTTATTTTTACTTACAGTCCGGATGTTTGTTTGCAAGGTGTAGCACCTCGCTGTCGACTGTTTGAACAGACGTAGCTTTCGTTTTCGATAGTTAGTTCGCTTCCCGTCCTCGTCTTTTTTCCTTCTCCCTGCACGGTTTGTTTTCTCTCCCTCATGTTTGTGTGGCATCTAAGCGTCAGTGTGAACCAATGATGTATAGCTGACTGTGAGGTTGTTTATAATGAGCGCACTTAAGGTGGTTAGGCTATACATTACGAACACCAGCTGGTGGTCTGCCAAACCGAGGGTTATGTCCCTATCCGGGACGACTGCCGTAAGTTGCGAGATGAACAGTTGGTGCCGCGGCGTGGAGTTTATGAAATCCTTCACCAAAGTTTGATCAGTTTATGTCAGATTTGTTCCTCACGATTGACAGAATCTGAAGCTTGACATTTTATGTGAAGTGGCGGTTGATTGAACTTAGTTTGAATGTTCTCGTTGTTTGGCCGAATTATATATGAAGTAATTACACTTGAGGCTTACTTGTAACGCTTACCATTTGTAGTTTATTTTTTTATTGGCGAGATATATGTGCCGTGATGTTGAATGCTTGAGTGTAGACGCACTAGTTTAGTGCTTAAGTCCTATGTTTCATCTTTATTCATGATCGTGTGACAGTTGGGCATCAGTGTGAGTCGCTGTTGTCGTATTTTCTGGTGATGTTTATAATGCGAATTTAAGTGACGGTTACCTATTTGGAGTGGTTTCTTACTTTCAACCCCACGACCTATAGGCATTCTCGGTGCATAGTGCGGGATGCTTTCCACTCCGATACCTGTGACCTTTCTCACCCTCCCAAATCTAAGCCACGATTTTTTTTTCACAGGCTGAATAGTCATGTTTGGCATCTGAAGTGTTCTCGAAGTGTGATTCTGGGGCTGGCGTCCTTAGCGGAGATGTCTTTGTTGGCGGAAAGGTGAACAGGATCAGTCACCATCAGCTAGCGGGTATTAAAAGATCCTGGTCCTCATTCACAACCCGTTGTATTTTCACGAGTGCACCGGTTAAATACCCGTCCTTCTAGAATGAATGAAACAGTTTATTGCTATCATCACTTCGATTGCGTGATGCGCTCAGTGGGCTTCTTCCGGTCATGACTTCATTCTGTTTAGTCCAACTTCCTCGGGCTCAAAGGTTGACTGTCAGAGGTGATCACTTGGTATATTAAAGGCAGACGGTGGGCCACAATTTCGGGTGCAGCAATTTAGAAATAATAATACACATGATTATTCTAATTACGCGATTCAACGATGGTACGACATACTCACATTGTAGACTGGTGATGATTCAGCCAGTGGGTAAGTTATCTAGCCGGATGGAGCGACTGTGCTGGTCTTTGCTAATTACATCGCTAGTGGTTTTTGTTACGAGCTTACCACGAAATGGTTACTATTAGTATTGTCCATCCATTGCGATCGCATATTTCAAGATAATCCTGTTTCTGACGACCACCACAGCTGTGAGCTAAGGTTGAAGTTGTTTATACAACGACAAGTGCTAATCGGGATAAATCCACACACTGGTTCCATTGTTCGTTTTTGTTTAGCTACATTCGCTATTCGAGATATGGTTCCCGTTCAGGCGGGGACGTAGCAGTTGCTTGGTTTTTGAGAGGGACAAACAAAGGCTTGTCGAACAGCAGTAGAAGCAGTTGATAATAGGTTAACCGTCGTAAGGTGGATTCATGTCACAAGCTACTCTCTTGGTGATTCACAAAGTGGGTTGCTGTGTTTACGTGTATGGTGTTAGTGTAATCCATGAACAAATGCCGTACTGTCACAACTCAACCAAGAGAGAGTTAGTGTTATGTTTGAATTTAGGCGGCCGGTTTTTGTATCAATCACCTTCTCCTATTCCTTTTGGGGTTCCTTTTTCTTCGTATCCTTTGATTGCATGCCAACAATGTCATCCAGTGACGTACTGCTATCCATGACTATCAGCTAAATTTCACACACTGTATTATTACCGTCATTTCTAGAATCGGAAATCCTGTTTGATAGTCCACCATTTGTCATACAGTTGACCTGAATCCAAGCAAAGTTCTAATTTTGTCACCTTCTATGTACTGAATTTTTCAGGAATCTATATCCATCTTGGCATAATGATTGTTAAGATTTTTTTTTGATGGCTAAGAGTGAGGTGAAAAATTGATTCCACATATTCTTCACAAGTTACATCCTAAGGCTGTTAACAGAGTTTTTCACTGTATCTATCACATCCGTGAACCATATTAACTCGTTTTTTTACTTTCATGTCCTATGTAGTTATTCAGCATTCTTCAGTCACCAGAATGTACCCATGCTCTTCAATTTACTTGTTCTCCAATCCTCCTTTTTTATGTCAACTGCAATTGTCATAGTGTCGACGCTACAAACGGTCAATGGAAGTGAAAATCGCCGCCCAGAAAGTTTTCAACAAGTTTCTTCAGCTTTACGCGACTGCAGACAAATCGGAGGTAACTGCAACAGACCTTGAAACCTGTCAGTCAAAAGCCGTTCTACTTTTTAACTCATTCGACCAACTTTCTGGAGACAATTTTCTCCATTTTTTTATCACTAATATGCCGACCCAACTTTACTCACGTCTACTGCGCTTACCACTCTCTGTATACAAACGTTGAATTCCAGAACAAATCGACACGACCACTGATTAGTGATGCTATTCCCGTTCTTTGATGATTTTTGATGGTTAGCCCACTGCCATCGTGGTCATTACGTGGTGATCATCTCAGAATAGAAGTGTTTTTTCTGTATGTACGTTATCGGGGCACTCAGCAGCACTCTCAGTGTAAGATTTAACCATAGCTGATAAAGTGCTTCCCATCGGAAAATGCGAGTTATTTGTATGCGTTGCACGGCCATATTACCTGTACGAGAGACAGAGTTGCATTAGAAATTCCTCGGTTTGCTGACCACCTTTGACACATCAACTGTGTTGTGGTTTCGGCTGTTAAGCAAGAGATTGATGGGCTCTAGAAGTTTATGTTCAAAGCTTTGCACCCAACATTGGAGCATTTATGTTATTTGCTGTAAGAGCTTGCAAAACGGCAGTTATTTGTGTTTACTTGAATGGGTAGTACAATCTCTGGAACCGTTGGCATTCTCGTGTTCAACACTTTGCCACTTATTACTCCCAGATTGTTGGTCACGTGCTAATACCAACGGACATTTCATCGTTTAAGAGTAAATGGTGTTTTTTGCTAACTGTGTGCTTTCGGTTATTCATCAACGAGTCAGTTACGCAACATTTTAGATCACCACCATGATTGTCGAGCGAAAAAAAATCCAGAACAAATGGTCACATAATTACGCCACGCGGTTGTGAATTGGGGGATAATCAGGTAACAGAATTGATCTCCGGAGGTACCAAGTGGGAAACGGGGAGCCATGGAACCATAGGGCCTGAATGAATTTCTTCCGAGCGCACAACTGTGGATTGCACAACCGAATTCCGATCGCTTCCGCGGTGGCCAGACTATGAAATTTGACTCCTCTGGATTGACGACTGGACAATTTGTAAATGGGTTGAGAAGCCAGTTATGATGAAACTGAGTCAACAACGTGTGCCAGAATTGCACTCGAAATGGTTTTCACCTCCCCCCTGGTCAACCATGTGGGATGGTGTTCAATTACCCTCTGAGAAAAGTAACTGGTTGTGCGACCGACGTAACCTGCTTTACAGGAGCATATGAAGGAGTAAACACAAAGTGAGGTCACACATTTAGGCAAGGTATCTTCGCGCTGTACGTGGACTACCGGGTTAAATTTGAACGAGTTCACTGTTTACAGTATTTTTTTTGCTAATTGTTCGGATGAATTCGTTCATCTAACTTTCTCTCATTTCTCTTCCAGCTGGATCTTGCTGTTGCAACGTTGGCGCGTCATCAGCAGCGACACATCAGACAGCACACTAGTGGGAAAACAGATGCAACCAGCGACAGTTCCACAATTCCACCCTATACGGGTCCGAAGTCTATGGCGGAACTGTTCCAGGTCTCAGCTGGCGTTCTGGCTGAACGAAGACGTTTGGGTCAAGCGACTACAGAGCAGTTAGAATCGGTACGGACTTTTGTTGATGTCTCTGATAAATCCACGCCGCGGCTTTGTGACACTGTCACCTCTGTCGTGTCCAACAGCATGATTAACAAACTGGCGGAACGGTCTAGTGAGACTCCAAGAGTTGCCAAACCAACAACGTCTATTGTGGATCTTGATGCGTGGTCTGCTAAACTTGCTGTAGGTGAGATACCGCTGCCAGAAGAAATAACTTCTTTGAATCGCGTCTCCAAACCAGTAAATAGTGCAGTGGATTCTATGTACACGAACACAACGACGTCAGCTGGGAACACAGAGGAAGAATATGAGGTGTTAGACGAATATGAGGCTGCGAATGAGCATAAGTTTTCCGGGAACCAGGGTTCTTTTGGGAACAAGCTATCTTGCTCAGAATCAGACACCTCTTCCACCACATTAACCTCTGTTGATACAAGCTCCAGAGAATACACGCCAGTTTCAATGGTCGAAACTCAAATAATTCCCATCAGCATGGTGCCACCACATTTGTTACCTCCACCGAACAGTCTTTTGCCGCCTGCCTACTGTCCGGAAAGTTCAGTGTATTCAGGTTCAACACCACTTCCATCTTATTCTGCTTCGTATCCCATAGTTCCGACCACTGTTTCCTACCATTCCTACGGATGTCTTCCTAACGCTTCTTTTCCTCAGATTCTTCCTCCTGTACCACCTAATCTACCTCCCGTGCCGTATACACCATCTCTGGGGGCTCCTATTTTCCATCCGGTTTTTGAGGCGACTCCTCCACAGCACTCTTCTCGTGCGTACGT
Organism: Paragonimus westermani; assembly: GCA_008508345.1. Taxonomy (NCBI): domain Eukaryota; kingdom Metazoa; phylum Platyhelminthes; class Trematoda; order Plagiorchiida; family Troglotrematidae; genus Paragonimus; species Paragonimus westermani. The sequence continues at coordinate 76,298 of QNGE01001815.1, read as the reverse complement.
CCCACATTCGTTACATCCATCTGCAGACCCGCCACCTCCTTACCGGCCCTATGTACCCAGCATGTGTGATTTAGATCGGTCTCCAAGCCGTCCGCCGCTTACTTTTGCTTCACACTTGCCAGAGACCGCTCCAACGTATACATCCACATCTTCCCTTTTCCGTCCGACCTCTCTTAGCAAGCCAAAACACAGATCTCCTTCGTCTCCCCCATCGCGTTTCACTTCATCCGGAAGAAGTGAAGATAGTGAGCGCTCCCATCGCAGCAATCCTCATTCTAGCTCACGTCAGTTCAGATCCCCTCCCCATCGGGCTCGGAGTCCACATGCTTTACCCCATCCTCTGGAACACTATCAGCGCTGTTTGGCCTCGGCGTTGACTTCAGACGATGATGAAGTAGGCAGTAAGCATTCTCGAAATTACCAAAAAAATAATTACAGGCATTTCACCGGCAGCCGACGATCTAGCGACGGAGGTTCAGAGAAACAACAGCCCCTGTCCGTTTCAAGAACCACGGAGGATCTGGAAACGCGCATTGCGAGAATTATCGGAGCTGCAAGTAGCATGCCAACAAAATCGCACTCCACTGATGTGAAGTTGAATCGTTCTGCTGTCACTTCTGACAGTCGGAGAAGTGCACATCCACTTGGATCACCACCTCCCCCGCCACCTCCACCACCACCGACTTCTCAGCGTATTTTGTTCACTCACCGACCACCACAATCAGTTTCGTCGCATTCGCGTTCCAAATCAAACCCGCCGTCACACGATTCTGATACTACGAACTTGCCTCCCCCATTAACACCGGACTCTCCACCACCCCGGCACAGTTTTTCCGCACCTCGTGGCGATATTTCGCAGCCCATTGATGCCCGCAACAGCTCCAAGTTTTACTCACATCAATCGGACGTTCCCTCTAGACAGTCATCTGTCGATTCCATGAACTATCGGTCTGACTACTCTACCAATCCAAACGGTCCATCTCGTCTGGACGCTCCAGAAGGATCTTGTAAACCATCCACTTCTGCACCCAAGACCGACCGTCACGATCGTCGGACAAGTCGTGAGGAAGATCGCGACCTGTATTCAATGCTTGGTGTATGACTGTTTCTATTCTGATTTATGACTTCCCTGTCTCGTATTTTATCCAGTCCCCCTGTTTTACAACAAAACATCTCTAATCATTCTTCAGATTCCACGAGTGGGCATTTGCTGCAGCACTTTTTGCTCGTGTCCTACTCTCCTGTTTGACAAGAAAGTCGGTATTCAGTGTATCGCGTGGCTTTGTGTGTGTGTGTGTGTGTATGTTTGTATGCATATGCCCGCGTGTTTTTTTCACGCCGCTATGTTTATTTGTCCGCTTCCCGCCATCCCCCATCACTGTTTGATCAGTTCTGTTGTTTATCAACTCCAGTTAAATCTTGCCTCATCGATCGATTTGTTATTGCATCGGATAGTTGCTGACTTGACTTGTAAATGAAAGGAAGTTGTCATAGTAGACAGTGATATGATCAGTACTTTTTTTGTTTATTTGTTTTTCCGGTCCTCGGCGAATGTCGGTTTTGAACTGCTTAACACAGTTGTCACTCCCGCCAATTGTTAGTGTAGTTTTGGATAGACTCGTAAGTTGGCCTATGAAAGTGTTCACAGGGTTGATATGCTAAACGGCTAAGAAACAGCACCTATCGAGGCCATTCCAGCTGAACAGCATTGATGCTGTGGTTGATTGTTTTAAGCTTCGAGTACGAATTATATGCAGTTAAGCCATCCTAATCGTTTAGCAACCTCTCGTTCTGCTTTTTCAGACGAGTAGTGCCCATTCAGAGTTTCAGCGGGATGAATATCAATGTTAGGCCTGCGTTGTCTGATTTGGACTCGTTTTGTGTGGTTTGTGCAGCCTGTTGCATCTTTTCCAAAATAGTAGTCGATTGTGTAAAGCACAAGCAAATCGTTCAACCAGTTGCCTTTAAGTTCTTTTTCGTTTGCATTCTCTGGTCATCTATCGACCCGTATCTTCCGACACTTTTCGTGTCCATCACCAATGCTGTTTTGACTAGTTTTATGAGTCAACCTGTGACTTCAAAGCGTTTACGTAACATCCCAAATCGTGCAAACTTGATACTTGTGTTGCCGCTGAGGGGCTTCGATTGTCTAGTTGTGAAGTCACTGGAACTCAAATCGATTTGGAGACAGTTTGTGAGAAATCAGGGCACATTACTTGGAGGGTATGTTAGCTGTTGACCATAGTACTGAGCATTTATTACAATCAGAACTTGATGGATAATATCGAATACAAACGTGCCGTCCTCGAAGAGGTCTGCATTATATAATGGGAGTCGTTTCAGAGCGGAGGGGGTTATTTCGGAAGCCGAATCTGCTCTTCAAATTGTTAACAGGGGATATAGTGAATACACGTTCGCAGTTGGTTGTCAATTTCAGTTCCCAACAAAGGCGGACCTGTAATCTTGCACCGTATGAAAACGCTGTTTCTGCCACGATGTATGGAGGGGACACCACTTTCACATTAAACAGGGCTGATTACGCAGCGAAACTAGTGCAAAACGTGCTGATAGGGCGCATGTACATGCCGTCTGTCGCCGGTTAGACTTCAAGCAAAGCCCCAATTTTTGCAGTCGGGTCTGAATTAAACTGACGTTTAAAACTATAGCAAAGTGAGAAAACTGGAACCGATCGGACAATGTTTCTACGTCAGGAATGAAACGTTATCACTGAATCCATTTAGTGATTGCTTGCAATTTATGATTGAGCGTAAAAGTGATTCGATCTTGGATTTGAGTCTGGTTAAGAACAATTTAGAATGGGGAAATTGCGTATCCTGAGTTCGGACTTTGCCTTAGCACTGCCTTGTCGATCGCCAAAAATCTTACGATGCTCATGCACCTATCAGTTCTACTCTGCGTGAGATCGGCTGTCACACAAGCTCGTGTGATATTTGATGGGCCTTTTGCAACTATTAACAGGAAAGTCTCATAACTTTACAGGGGGCTTGGTCGGTCTTACTTGAACATGTATAGGTTCTTCGACATCACGTCAATGTTTGTTGGTTTATCCCAGACAGGGGCATTAGAACTAATCGGGACTACCTTGGACTAAAGAGCAAAATTAACTAATTGTCAGGTAGTGACCGGGTCGTGTGCTACTTTCTTCGTAACTTAGCATTATACTCGAAAACATGGACTATATATGGGATTTCCAGTATTTGTTGTTTTATCACTTGTATGTGGAACAGTTTGAGAAAGCCGCGTCATTTTAGAAAACTCAGAAACTGGGCGTTTCGGTATAGATGACACGTCTCTGATTATCTTTAGAAATCGAGTCCCCCCACTTTTGCGGTGCCTTGACCGAATAATCAAAGGAATCATGAAACTTGGATTCGGTGGTGGTCAGCTGCCGTTTATATGTCGTTTGGTCTATCACATAGGACAACCTCAAGAACAGTTTGTCTCAAAGCCACAAACAACATTCTTATTCACCAGTGTTCACTCTATCCAGGTTCACGTAGATATTGCAAGTTTACTGTGTCACAAAGCCTTGTATTCACATAGGGATGCTGGCGATCAGAAAATAGCACGTTGGTCACACTATTGAAGAAACGTTTCCTAGAAATGATTCTCAACCCGATGTCACTGGGTTGAAAAATCCCAACCTAGTCTGCCATCTTGACGCGGTAGTCAGGCTTGTACACTGTACCGATCCGGAGGTCTATGTTGATTAAGACTTCAGTGCCAGCAGGTGCAACTATGTCAGACTGGCAATTTGTAGCTTACTGGAGGCCGTGCGTCTTGAGGGACCAGAAGTGTTATCACAACAATAGTAGTTGCGTTTGGCGGCTGAATTCTGCTTGATCGGGTTACTTTCGGTGAATTGGGAAGACATTGAGGCACACTTTGGCGGTGGTTCCGTGAAACCAAGAGAACAGTGACATTGATAGGTTAGTAAGGCAAATGAATGTGTTCAACTTTCATGAACTGACTACAGTTGTTCAGAACGTCTGCATCATTAATGTCAAATTGGATGTCAGCGATGAAGAAGAACTGTTCTTCCGAAGGACAGCGACAGGACGTTGCCGATGGGTTGCGGTAAGTGGTTATTTTACAGCTTCACGTGTCAGACTGTAAAATGATGGGGCAAGATCAATGTGTGCCAGTAAGGAATTTATTGGCGTCTTCATGATTATTTGTGACAACCTGGCGGTTAGAAGCATGAAACTAAGCTGAGCATCATTACGACGTTGCTACGCTGTCAACGTGGGGGTGCGTCTACTTTCTGGGTCGAATCCCGCACTCTGGTTTTCTGGTGTGCGAGCAACGAATAGTGATTTATCATTGACAGACAGCTTCGTCACTGAAGGACGAAACAACACTAACAACCAGCAGGTGCGTCGAATCCAAATGGACGGAATGAAAAGCACGCTTTTTCTCACTGACGGAGTGTGCTATTACAGATGAGTAGCTGGGGATTTGATTGATTTCAACTTGAACATCACTCAGCTGATCGCAGCCTTCGCATTCATATGGACTGCTGTCAGCCTCCGTCGAGAAGAAGCACTAGACTCGATTTTCGCTGTCGTCAGAGCTCTTCAGTAGTGCATAACCTTCTAACTGATATTTAGCTCGCTGCGATTCAAAATTGGAAATCATTGTTTTGGTAAATGTGTCAAAGCAAGGCTTTGGGTACATTTATTGAGTTAAAAAACAATCTCGTGTATTGCGTCTACTGATAGGAGCTGTGGCCAAACAGAACAGGATCTCACTCGTATGTTCGCTATCAAAAAACTTCTGAAGCGTTCTCCGGACGGAGATTTACGTAGCTTACAGAACACAAGACTCTTCGATCAGTTTTTCGTGCAAAAAGGCATTCTGGTCTATACTCCTAGTCAGTCGCAGCAATACGCTACAATACTGCCAGGATACACTTGAAACTGATGTCAAGAAAACGGAGGTTTTGACATGAGGATACGTTGTCTCGTTTAGTTGCATAACAGGCGGCTTGAAGAAGATTTATTCATTTAATCAATATCAGTGACTTATAACGTTTACCGAATACCTTCAGGCTCATTCCGATGGCCCACCGGTAGCTTTCAAGATGGTGGTAGATAAACGAAAAAAATTGCCTCATTACAACAAGTCATACAGAGTGATTAACGGATTCAGTGGATGAAGGACCAAATTAATTTCCTCTTTGTGGGGATGTACTAGCCAGGATTAACGAATGCTTCGTGCTAAATGGTCGTGAATTGGTTCCGGAAGATATAGAGCAACCCGTAATAATCCTAGTACACTTGAACTCAGTATGAGGTCCATGGCCGGCTGTTGTGTTTCTTGGTAGAGAATCGGTAAAGAAATCAAAAATTTGGTTTGAACTCGAAATATCTGTGCAATAGCTGCAAAGTTGTTCGTTAAACCCTAACTGTGTTCATGGCCTAAGGTCGACAAACTATGTTCATGCGTTCGCCCTGAATTTGCAGGCCAGTCAAACGAGTTGTGGTTTCTAAAAGCAATCGAAGAACACCCCCAAGTGGTTATGAGAATAGCCACAACATCTACAACCTTATTTCGTCTACGATTGTTTTCTCAACTTAGAGTTCCGAAGTTTCTGATGACAGATCATAGATCTCAGTTCAATTTAGTAAAATGCTCGAGAGTTTTGGATGATCAGTGTGATATTCGCCATAGCATATCTCTCACAGTCTACTGACCAAGTGAGGAGAATCAAAGACACATTTGAGAGTGCTACAGAACCTGGAAGGAGAGAAGATGGTGAAGAAAATGGTTTCTGCTTTCCCAAAAGCATGTCTTTCAACAACTAATCCAGTAACACCGGAACAACAGGCGACGGCCAAAGGAATTCTGAGATGGTTGTTGTGAATACCACTCGGTGACTTGCGGTCAAAGATCTTTTCAACAGAAGTGAGAAAGTTGGTGGAACAGATATCATGTTGCAGATACTTCCGACCTAAAAATGTTGCCTATAGGAGGAGTATGTTTCATATCTGGGATGTCTGGCTATCAGCCACTGTTGTCAATCGTCCGTCTTATATTCCAGTTGCAAAATTCATGTGGACACAACTAGGACGTCAGAGGTAGATGGGAGTCTCCGGTTTTGTCTGACCTCGCTGATGTTTAGTCGGGAATTTCGTTAAATTCAGATCGAACGTAACTAACCAGTGACTGGAGCATCCACATTCAGATGAACTATCTAACCAACCTCTTTCGAAAAGAAGGAATGCACTCGGGTTTCAATCCTGTTAGAGCTCTTCAGTAATGTATATCATTGCCATAGTTCTGACCAGAACCCAAGTCATACTTTCATGTGGCGACCGTGTTAAACACCTGGCCAATGACCTCATATTAGGAACGACTGAATTATTTGCAAGGGCTCAGCCATATCCACTTGTGGGTAATGTTCAGGTTGCCTGCCTGCTTCGAGAGAAGGAACGGTAACTGTCTTACTAACTCACATCAATGACCCCATGACTAGAAATTCTCCCCGAGTTGAAAGTATCTAACTCGTTGAATTGTTAGGCGACGTTTTGATTACTGATGAGATTTGGACCTTCCAATGCATACCTGCTTTTATACGTGGTCCTCTTCATGCTTTTGAATTATACTACTCTGTCAGTATACGATACTGTTGAAACGATATCACAGAGAATGGTTTGTGTGTTATCTGTTTTTACCTGTCGTTGAGAAAAGCGTTTTGATTGTGGAAAGGATGAGGCTCTGGTGGCTTCTGTCGCGTTATCGGCATCAAATAACGAACAAATTTCAGACGTCACACATTTCTGATAGCTTTCAATAGTCAGTTTGTGAATTTCTAAAACAAATCTCCGTTTGGGAATGTTAAGCTGTGAAATTCGTAAATAAAATGGCTATTCACCGTACTGATTACTATTTGTTGAGATCAACATTGGATAGCGTCGACATTTGTGCTTATTGTAGTCGATTCTTGAGCAAAAGATTTCTTGGTGGCTCAAATCATTATTTATACCGTTTATGCGATATGGTAACCCGTCTGTACCCACACCATTACGAGCTCTTCCTATTTTCCCCTACTTAAGACATGACTGCTCTCTTAAGGCATTTCTGGTTATTTTTGTGGCAAATGTCATCCTAAGACACAGCATCATCTGGCCTGGCTCCTCCCCGTCTAAAAATTTGTGGATGTATTTGTTAGGGAGAGCCGCGTTTGGTCGCATATACCTATCAGTCGGTTAGGCGACGACTAGTTGGGGAAATTTATCCGACTCATTCATTCTGGTTTAGCTTTGATACAGAATGTGTTGGTGGAGCTTCAAGTGGTATGAAGTATGCTACTTTTGGTGACATCAGCGCGTGAGCATCGGTTAGCTGTGGTCACCATAGCGGATTGATATCGGTAACAATCCATCCGTTATAGGTTTACTGCTTTATAACTATCGTGTAATATGTTTGTTATTAGTTATTGACCTCCACCCACGCCGTAACAATGGGAAAACAATAAAATAACGCTTTTGTCTCGTGCCACTGATTGATTGTGTATGAAAGTTTTCATTTACTTATTAAATCGACAGGTAAAATGTGACGAAGCTTCTTTTTAAAATAATTGGCTGCTAATGTGGTCTAGTCACAATCACCGCTGCCGGTTACGTCGTTTATCAACGGTTGTTTCAGAGCCAGTGCGTATTTATCGGGTATGTCTCTTAATTTCCATAGACGAAATGCTTAAAATGAGAGAGAAGTAATATTTACAAAAATGAATGCTGACTGATGATGCCTTTCTCGTGAGCATGACCGATGTAACCGAATCTGGTTGTTCAAGTTATTTGCTGGATTCCATTGTAACGAGATCAGCAAATTATTCAGAATTCAGGTATACAATGGACAGCCAATGAGACATTTGCATGCTAACTCAAATGCTCTTTCGCTGACCTTATTTATGTGTGCTGAGCTGGGCCGGGAGCTAAACTCTGGCACTCACTGTCTGATCTGGGCTCCAACATAAAAGTATTGATCTTGAAGTTGGCCTCTGGATTAGCGGTGCTGCCCAGTCTACGTTCTGTTTACACAGTACTTGCCTAACCGATCTTAGACATTCCTTGATTTATTATATCTATGGCCTCATTTATTTACTCCGAAACCTAACTCCGGTAGATGGTGTTACGTTTTACAATAGTTTTGTAAACCGTTTTAAGAGAGTGGTTACCCTCATGAAATGAAACAAGAAGGAAAATTGCTTTCACAGAAGAGCGGTTTTGAGGCATGAAGTGTTTTGTATGAAATACCTTCCCTGAATAAAAAGTTTGATGGTAGCACCCACTAAATACTTTCCTCGGGTTGAAGTGGGTCCAGTCCCTCTTAAGATGAATCAGTAAGACACTTTTCAACCACATATCTAAACCTACCCACACACTGTTCACAGGGAGGATCACCAAAGTATAGTAAAAACCGGTTCTTCAATAAACCTCACACATCGGAGTTCGATGTACTTGTGCCCACTCAAATGTTTACGATTTGTGTTCACTGAGGCATGCGCGCGTGCGTGCTCCTCGATAACTTTTCGCAGATGCGGGTGATAGATTTACAGTTGCTTTGGCTCCGCCATAACGTGCATCGTGACCATACGATTACCCCGCATCAAATCCCACGTGGTATAACGCCAGCTAATTTGTCAAGTGCTTTCTCTGTTGTGGTCCGGACTATTTGCAATCATTACCTAAGCATACTGCCCTTCATCAGTGTATGCCGTCCGTATAATTAGCACCGGAAATTCAAACTGTGGGATTTTGATAGTTTACTTTATTCCCGGAGGTTTATAGCACAATGAGATACCACGGCCAATCTTGATGAAAGCGTATTAATAATCATGAGCACGCGTCTATACTGACTGCTCTTACAACGTAATGCTGTCTTGATCCTTGTGTATCAGTCGCATAGATAGGTATCCGTAAGAGTCAAATGTTCTCCTCTAAATCAGAAGAGTTTCGAAGAAGAACTACTGGTATATTACCCGAAAGGTGTTACTTAATCCGGTGTATGTATCATATATATATATATTGTATGGAGAAATTGACTTGGATGAATGCATTCGTATGTATGATCCCTTTTACTGTGGAATCAACACATTGAACCACCAGCATTGCGGCTTCGACAATTCTTAGCAAACAGCCTGAAAAATTCTGTTGTCATTATCGACAACCTGCAGATAACTTCTTGATGATCAGAACCAGAGCGAGAACCAAATTTGGTTCACAGCATACTGTGTGTTATGCTCTTACTACAACTGCGGTAGGAAGTGGTTATCCATATTAATCCTCACTTCAATCGTGATTGTCAACCCAATTGAAGCGTTATAGCCCTAGTCGAAAATAAACAATTTTCTGTTTGTGACAGCTATTGCAGCAGAAAAAGTTATCTACCACACTTATTGATCGCATCTGAGTAGTCGTGCAGTAATAGTACAGAGAACATGGTTTACTACGAACCTGCTCTAGGGACTGAACCCAAAAGAAAAATCACCTGTTCATGGTCAATTGCTGTCTGTGCACTTCTTCCCATTAGTCGTCTAAACAAAAATCAGACGAGCGACTCCTCTTAAAACAAAACCAACTGCTGGAACAAATCACATGAGCTCCCTTCGCACATATTGCAATGCTTTAGTCACCACTACATTTCCTACTTTGTAAGTGCTACAAGTGTCTACTTAGGATGCAACTCCAGAATTTAGCACAGGCTCTTAGAGAATCACTCTTGATTCTTAGTCGACTGTCTTTGTTTCTTAACTGACAGAAAACACTACAAGATGCAGGTATGTTACATGGTTGACACAGCTGTTTGACATTTTGGTTCACTAACACACTTTTTTCCATCCTATCTAGTGTGGGCTTTTGCCTTAAAAGAATTAAACGACACCCCTCAACGTCCTTTCTCTCAAATCTTACCCGATCTGGCAAACGTTTTTTGTTTCATCCAGTCCACTATCTATCCACTCCATAACTTGTAACAAACCACTCATCAATACTAGAAGGCGCATTTCATCACTGTCTACTTCTGATTCAATATGGTTTATTCCCTTGACACAACGTTGGAGGGTAGTCAAAATTCACACATGATGTAAACGAACCGCGTGTGACTCTAATACTTGCTCTCCGTTATGCCTGACTTAACGTATTGTGGTGGCCATCGCTCTATTAATGAGCAATGGATTTTACTGCCTGTGACAATCGAACACACAACACTGTTTCTACATTACTATTTGCAGGCTATTACCGATCTGTGGTCAATGTAAACGCTTCTAAGTGTCAAAACAACGTACGACTGATCAAGTCATCCTGTTCACCACTCCCACTTCACCTAGTAATTCGTCGCTACAGGTCAATATCATTCATGAGCCGAGCGACTGATTACTGGACATGGATTCAATAGAATAAGTTGTCTGCTTGTTGGAGTCACTGATGTATTGGCTTAACGGTCGTGCGCATTTCCTGGGGGTTTCTTCACACGCAGAATGAATCATTAACGGTAATGGGGGTGATTCGAAGACTGCACGAGTGCTTATTCAGGTCCCGATTTCAAAGTGTCATTAACCGTCAGAACTTAGACTAGAGATTTTGTCGACGATGGTACATCACATCACCACCTTATGACTGTGACAACTTTCATCAGTCAAGTAAGCACATCCTTTAAAATGTCGTACTGTCACGGTAATCCAGGTTTCCTGCTCCTAAGGTTGATATTTATTTCTGTGACTCAGTCTCTTTTCATGTGTACATCTGCACAAACATACCCGACAATATCATGGGTCATATTGTCAGCATTTAAGTAAGGTTGATCTTTTCTGGGTTTTTTTAAATCACGAAAGAGCTACTGATCTAGTCATGTGTTATGGTGCGACTAGACGAATGTCGATTATTCGTAACCCCTATCCTCTGGGAAAGCACTGAATAATCTTCATGAACATCACAGGGAAATCAAGGAAGTCACTGAAAACACGAGGCAATTGTGCTTGAATGAGGAGATACACACGGATAACAGGAATGAGGCTAGGACCTACGGGGCCATTTAACACAAAAATCATTTGCCAAACCCAAGGGCTACAATTTGAAGCAGAACGGATGGAGGCTGCTGTGAACCCTTCCTCGACAAGTAAACCGCTTTGTTACCAACCAGGTATTGCTCAAAACTGCACGAAGTGTTTCCGGCCAGCACCCTGATGATAGTTTATTGTCTAAGCTAAACAGAGGTGCTCCAACCTCAACGGAATATCTCTGGATCTGATTACTGACAGCAGATTGTTGGTCGTTGTCGAGAAAATAAAAATGTGGCACCACAATCTCGATTATAAACGATTGGGTACAGCACCAATTGGTGTGGCAAAAGTTTGATGGGAACCCTGTAGAGTAATAAGGTTGTTTGAGTCGCAGAAACTAGCTCTTCTCGAAACTTTCACAGGTAATTTTCTCCGATAAAATCGAAGTTTATCCTGATGTACAACTAATGATATTGTGGTTTTGTTTTCCTAGTCAGAACATGTTCCGTTCTCTGAGTGGTGCGATGACACCAACAGTGTGATTTACTTCTACGAATGACTCATGCAGTCAACGTGCATCAGCTTGACGCTTGAATCGTGGCGGTGACATTTGGTGGTTTATCTCGATTTTCTTGTTGGAAACAATATCGAAACAATTTACGCCGGTAGATTACCAGTAAAATAAACACTGGAACGAAGGCTAAGTTTGACTGAACTTGGACATCGAAAGTCTGTTGTCGATTATTTCTCAACTCTGTGCAGAACGGTCATAATGCGACTCAAAATAGTTTAACCTTAGGTAAACCGAAAGGTATATATCCGTGGGTCAAACGGTCAGATCGGCTTGGCTGTTTTTTAGGGGAAGAATGTACAACGTCCATGCCGAATGTTATGACTCCCACATGAATTAGTCAGATGCGAGCTATGAATCAGCCACCGACTGATCATATATGGTTGTCAGGCAAGCTAAAGATTGATGCTGAACAAATTGAGAATTTTTGTGGAGTTATTCAGAACGAAGCATAGCAGAAGTATGAGGCCTATGAAATACTTCGCGTTAAACTGCATTATGAACGCATTAAATTGCTTTCATATTGAGAGCTGTTCGTTAATTCTAACAAAAACCCGAATCGATTAGTTTTTTTGTTTAAGGTTTTTTGGCCCACTGCACTTATTGATAGTTCTTTTAACAAACGGAGTCCAATTATTCGTTTGTAATTCTGCGAAGCACATAAGTGTCTCTTTTACCTCCGGGTTAAAAATGGTCCAACAACACTCCTTCTGATTTTATTGAGCATAATATTTGATGTTTTTTTGTAAATAAAAAAAGGTTAGAATCTTCATCAGATTTTCACCGACCGCCTGTAAAATGTTCGTTTGCTTCCTGTCTTCCACATCTGTCTCACTGCGGGTTTTGCCGTTAAATGCGGCATTTGCAATCAATCGTGTGTGATGGTTAATTTACATAAACCAACATCACTTATTGCTCAACAGTAATTAATTATGGTTGTATCCGTCTGATCACCTTGAGGACAGTGAACTTCAATCTGGTTTATTTTACAAGAATTTTCGGTTTACTCGTCTGTTGATTTTGTTATGATGAAATGCCTTTGAGTTAAATGATATAGTAAGTTTACTTCGTTTAAAAAGTTGTTTCCAGACAATATTTTTTAACGGATACGTTTGGAAGACGTCGTTTTTATCAGTTTTACATTATACACATTGATCTATATCATGGTCATTTAGCCCAGATTTTTTTGAAAAGCAGGCATAATCCAAACACTGTAAAACACCTAGATAGTTTAAGTAATTATGCGCACATATTTGTCATAGTAGTAATACACAACAAACACTCACGAAACCTGCATGGGAGTAAAAGTCAGAACTCATCCGGAAGCGTAAACATCTGTTGTCTCATTGAACCATTTCTCTTTTATAAACAGTGTGATTTTTTATAAGAAATTTTCTCATATGCAGTGTTCTATCAGTAATGTTTTCCCCTCACTTTCACCCTATAATGATCCTGCATTTGAATAGCTAGAAGATTTTCGTCAGAATTCCAAGCGGTCGCCTTCTTTTGCAAGTTTTGTCTTATTCAGTTTTTTACGGATAAACCTGGTAAATTTGTGCTTGTTTCCAAGTCACAGTGTGTGTGAACGATCGATCGGTTTGCGTTGGGTGCATAAACGTGCCTTCTTTGCGTGTTAGGTGAGCGGCTTCAAAATTGAGCTGTGGTGGAGTTGTGCACTACGAAGTCCATTCTTGAAATTCTTGTCACTGAGATGAATTGAACGTGACTCTGGGTTCTGAACAGTAGGATCGTCTGGAGGAAAGCTACCTGCGGATCCTAGGAAACAAGGGAGGTTAATCATTTTTTAATCATTCAGAAGGTCGAGTATTTCGGGAATGATGTACCTTTTAGTTTCAAAAGCAAAACATTATTTTACGTATGAGTATCCTGGGGACTTTTCAGCGACAAGGTGAACATTACACTATCGATTATGAGGTACAGTTGATTAGAAACCACATTTTGGTAATAATCCGAATGTGACCTGAACTCTTCATGAACTAAACAACTGTAGGACTTTGGACTATCGTTTTTCCTGTCGTTAACGAAATGTCACTTCAAGGAAACCACTACTCAGCTACACACTTTAAACGTGACGGCATTAGCCCGTAGTCTATTATCCTCCGAGCCTGGTCTCTGAGACCGTAAAAGCAACTCTTTGATCGATACCGGCACCGCTAACCACGACCGCAACCTTTTGGCATACAACTAGTAGAGTGGTCCGTTGTTCGATGAGCTCTAAAACCCTAAGGATCTAGTAACCTCACTGTTTGTCTCCTCGGTCCCTCCACACACTGAAAAGCCTGTTACAGAATATCCACACCAAATTTAATACGAATCAAGTCAGACAGTTTCAGCTTTGTACTTAGTAAGTTCTTAATTGGCAGAGCTCAATTACAAAACCCTCATGAGCGGACACGCGAAATGATTGAAACGTAGGGTACTATAAGTTGTTCAAATTGACTTTAAAATCCTGTACAGCTCACGGAAAAGTATGTAGTGGGACATTCTGATTGAATTGGAAATATCTGAGGTGGCAGACAATTGAAGATAATCAAATGTACTGGGTGAGGGCAGCATAAGAAAAACAACAAACGAGGACGAATTTTATCAGAACACACAAAGACATTCTAACGTATAACGAATGGAGTCCCAATAAACAAGAGGATGTTTTCGGTCGTTTCACAAATGCATACAGGGACTGTTATGATCTTTCGGATTGTGACCTGGTTCTATCTTATTTTTAAAAAATCGCATAAAAGAACTGATTAATAGTCCACTTCTTATTAACTATGCAACCAGCATAATGTTACTCTGGATAACATCATCTAACGTCGTCTTTTAGCGCCCGATTCAATTATCGCTTTTAATAATTTCAATTTTACTGAGCATCCTGTATGTTCAAATGACTGAGCAAGTAAAGTCGTTCGTTCATCTCAGATGACTCATCGCTGTCTCTCAGTTGTCTCGCGTAATGCGTACGACTGAGTAGGAACAGCTGTTCGCCATGTAAACATTATTTCATACTAAATCTGTTTCATGGAGATGTAAATACACCAACCAATTTTCGTATTGGTATGTTCGCCAAGCTTGGCATTCAGGTTGCAAACTTTTCATCATCAAGCGAGGTGAGGTCATCAGTGCGTAAGTGTTTCAGCGTATAGTTTTTGTTCTCAAAACTATACGCTGAAACACTTACGCACTAATGAATTCACCTCACTTGATGATGAAAAGTTTGCAACCTGAATGCCAAGCTTGGCGAACATACTAATACGAAAACCATCAACCCGAGCTTCAACCAACACCACCACTGTGCTACACTATCAGACACCAATTAATCCATATATTCAGTTCAATGAACATAAACTTGCAGAACACCAAGCCATCGATTGTTCATGTTATACCATAAGTCTGTCAGTCGTGGGCTTGATAAGCGTTGTTTAGGAAGGCGGAAGACTATCCGATACATTTAATACATGGCAAATCCACCCTAGTCACTTAGAATCGCTGCAAGCTTTTCTATCGAATATCTTCTTCCTTCACTCACAGAAACCTATCCGTTTATGTCAACCGATGACTGTAATGATGCAGAGACAGTAATAACCGGACACAGGATGACACTTTCTATATAGCTATATCGGACACTTCACACCGCTTCCACATTAGCTCCGGAACAACACCTATCTGTCCACAAACAGTATCACGACTAAATGGATCCACAGTAACCACATAACTATAAAATGATGTAACCTAAATACTAGGTTCACTACTGATGATACGGCTACTAAAGTATACTAATAAGCAAGAAACCTCTCCATCTGTTATCCCAGAAAATTGTCTACATAGCCCCAGCAATCAAAAACAAGCACTTTTACGTTCAGACTAAGGAACATCTTGATAATCTTCCAAGAATCTGAGACATTGCTGACGCCAATTGACTACTCCTAGTCGGCGGCGACCAACTGTTGACATATCAAAAATATCTCAGCTTCCACGAAATAAGAGGTTAACGTCAATAGTCTGAAGTAGTGGATCTATCAGTTAGCGTTTGATAAAGTTAGGCAAAAAATGATATGGCTATTATTCTTGGCGTCTGTCATTATCAGTTTTCAAGTTATTAGGCAATTTTCAGTGTATCCAAACTTGGGGTACAGTATACGATTAGAGCACTTACTTTGTGCTCGCCTTCTTGAATGGGTGATAAATTTTTGTGATTAGGTTTTTGTGAAAACAAAGAATAATCGAGTGAGTTGAACGTACCTCTGTGTTAGTGATTAATACTGATTTGTGTTCTGGGTTGTTCTAACCACTGTGAGTGAAAGAAGTAGACCTGAAAAACATCCGAAAAAGCCAAATTTGTTGTCCATTTTCTTTCTTTTCCTTCTGTCTCTGGATGGGGACACCAACAGGTGAAACGTGCATTACTCCGAAACAAAAATAAACCATTCTCCTGTGAATGGCCTCCACCAGCGTACCTGACATCGGCGGTTCGACACCGTTTGAATTGATATACAACGGTTTGAAAGACAAGCGAATGTGAATAGGTGGATTACTGAACCAGGTCTGGTGAAATTTAACGGAAAAAGGGTGAAAGTGCCGAGTTATTCGAACAATGTTAGAGGTTAAATGATTTTGAATGCAAACCATTTATGGGTCTTCCAGAAAGGCGGTTAAACGGTTGAGAGGGGAAGCTGTTGAGAATGCCAAAAATCAGTCATTTTAGACGTGAACGTGCACTATACAAGTGATGTCAACTAAGAGCTCCAATGGTGCTGGGATTGTCTGTTTCGTAAATTAACACATGGATAAGTGCTTCAACACCAACACAAACACTCATTTATACATAACGCTTCTCCACACATTTTTTCCCGGCTGCTTCCATGCCTAAATACGTCCATTTGTCTGACTACTGAGTAGAGGTATGAGTAGTATAGTGTGACCGCTTGTCCCAATGCACAAGTTATCTGTTCTCAATCACCGATACAAAAAGACCGCCAGAATATGAACTCCTGTTTGTCCGACGGGTTCATGAGATCATAACCCGATTGTGCATATGACGAAGCTCAAGTCGATATACACTGAAACCTAAGTCGATGCACTTGAAAATGGCTCTGAGGACGGTATGGACCGTGATATACCTGCCTAGTATGTTGACCACTTTATTGATTTCAACTGCAAAGGAGTTGGCAAAGTGACTGCACTAAGCGGCGGATTGAGTAGTTCTGTATGTAAACCGCTTCAGTAGATCTATTCAATGAAAACTGTAATTATCGTTGCCTTCATTAAGTTTTTGACATCTTTAAATGAGGACGAAAATTAACCATAATGTAATAATCACAACACCGTTGTCGTTGGTGGATGTAATTTATAACCTCCCGGATATAGTGGACGTTGGATATCTATTTAGAGTTATGGTAAGGTTAGTCTCACCGTGGTTCCCACATGTAATAATCAATTTAGCTTTTAGACTCAGGATTTCTGTTGATTGACTCCAGTTCATAAGAGGAGTGTGAACATCGCACACAATACCAAACATAGGGTCATACTCTCGGCACACTCTTTGATGAGTTGCTACCTGAAGTAATTTGTGACAGCGATTCTATGTCGTTTTAAAAGTAAAGCCGCAGACCACAGCTTACTCAAATGATTATAGGCCTACAAACGGCAGCACAACAGCTCAGACATGTAGAGGAAGCACGGTTGACAAGGAAGTCAACTGTGGTTCCATTCGAACTGTTTCGTTCGACGTTCTACCCTATTGACCTCAAATGAATAAGCACCCCCAACGGGTTTATTACTGTTTAGGTCCACAGTTGGACGCTTCAAACATGTTGCATGGAATAACCTAAAGAGTATACTAGTGTGCCTCGAACGCAATTCCAGTCACATTATATTAACTTGTTTAGTTGGCCGAGCCCACTGATCAATAAGTTAACCTCTCTAGAGATCCCTACAAAAATCCCTCCCACACCTGCTGTTTCATCTGCCAGCTAGAACTTATCACAGCAGCACTTATCATATCTAAGGAAGTTTAAGACTTCTGATGCTTGTGCTAGCAATATAACGCACTGCATGCTACAACATCTTTTGCTAAAACTACACATGAAAGTGGGATCCCACAACATTTGAGGTCTATCAGTTCGAATTGTTAACCCTGGCATTCACACATGTCAATGTTCTCACCAATCATCAGTTGTGATCAGTGGGGTCGTGGGCCAGTTAACCTATGACTGAACCTTGCAGCTCAGCAGCACATGTTCTGAGAAGATATCAACATTGTGGGATGGAGCCACCCTAACTTTAAATGGTATTAATGTGATCCATCCGAGAATGTGTGTAGACCAGACAAGAACGCCGAACAAGACAGTGCGTATGGAAGCTTTTGATTTGGTGCTGAATGAGAAAAACTGTGTGATCCGGTCTTGGAGGCTGCTAACCACTGTTACTCGAATGATCTGATAATAGTTCAACTACACTCGGTACCACTCAGTAAGTCCATCTGGATATTCACATTCATAGTAGATCAAGCAGTGTACTGATGTATCTGTATCCGAACCCCATCCACTACATGCCTTACGGACAATAATAACGCTAGTGAGAACAAGTCACTCAGTGGAAACGCATCGTGTATTGCCGCATTTACGAGCAATCGGGTCATTTTAAACTACATGGATGAGTGAGCCGTTGGTCGTTGAAGCCGCGACCAATCAGAACATTCTTGGATCCTTGGCACAAGTGTGGGGCACACAGGCGGCCTTGACGCATATACAACACCACCTCCGCCTTAGCTCGAATGGCGGTCAGATCTGTAGCGTGTTTTGCGTAGGACAAAATGTAACCTGCTGACTCACAAGAGTACCCATTGATGTAGTGATGTAGGTTAGGTAATCACTTCGAGCCTCCTGTACAAACTGATCCAAACGACATTGAAAGAACACATCTCCTTTGACCGTTTGAACTGTATACTGCATAAGCGCATGAGCCTCATCAGCAGCAGTAGTAGTAGTTGTCGTTGTGGTAGTAGTGGTTGTAGTAGTAGCTGTAGTAGTAGTAGTAGTAGTAGTAGTAGTAGTAGTGGTTGTAGTTGTGGTTGTACAACGCATCCAACCAGTTTTGGTTGGCGGTATGACAGCATCACGCCAATGTGATTCCGGAAGTTGCAGATTGGTCCGTTTAAAATGAACGAAGCAGCCCGGAATGGCCGTCAACAAATGAATGAATCGCCAGTATCTTTCGCAAGCTGGTAGAACGGTACGGGATCAGAATAGTAGTATTGCAGATCGAACACAGCTTCAGGCCAAGGGAAGTTATCCTGCTCTCGACGCCATTGTTGTATCTGTATCCGATCCCCATCCATGCCCTACGGACAATAATAACGCTAGTGAGAACAAGTCACTCAGTGGAAGCGCATCGTGTATGGTCGCATTCACACGCAATCGGGTCATTTTAAAGTGCATGGATGAGTGAGCCGTTGATCGCTGAAGCCGCGACCAATCAGAACACTCTTGGAGCTTTGGCACGAGTGTGGGGCACACAGGCGGCCTTGATGCGTATACATGTACTTACCTTAGCAGAACCTCCTGATTCGAGCGCAAGTTGTCTACGCCTTTTACGTTACTGTAGTTAATATTACTCTAAATCTGTCTATTGAAAGGATGACAGATTGTCTGACCACTCCTATGAATTTTCATCCAGCTCAGCTTGCCAGTTGGAAGTCACTAAGTCTACCAATAACAGTTATCCGATCCACACATACATCCAGCGTGCTGCAAACAGTACTTAGCTCAGTTTGATCGAGTGTGTGGGTTAGATGACCTGTGTAACGAACGCCCGGTGGACAGTGGACACAACTTGGGTTCGTTCTGTTTACTACACTCATGACTTCTAATTTCACAACTGCGATCAATGTAGACTTTCAACACGTATGGCAGTCGTTGGTTTGTTTACTTTGGACTGAGAACACCAGATTCGTCTGTACTAACTTGAAAAATTGTGAATACGTCAGTGCCTAACGGGCTGGTAGTAATACAGTCAGTTTTGGCCTACTTCCTAAATGACTGCACACTGACCAACTGTTATGGATGCTACAACCGTAGAGAAGACTGTTGTCAAACTATACCTATTGTTGCTGCTTATCATGTACAAGAGTTTATGAAATGAAAAAACCGAGAACGCAACACGTAGCGGAGTTACATGAGACAGTTTTATGTTCTAGGGTTATCGTGCTTTAGACATGAATCAGCTTGTTGCGACGGCATTCTCACTGTCGAAGGTGGCCGGTTTACTTTGATCTATTCATTCGTTTACGCTTAGTCGCCCTCCTATCGGATGACAGACTGGACACGGTGAATCAATAGGCTTGTGTTTTCTAACTGGTTGATTGTAATACTGGTCACGTCTATCGCTAACGTGACTATCGTTTTGGTCCCGCCAACTGATCACTTGGTTATCGTTTTCAACATTCAGTATGCCAGTTTAATCAAGTAAATTCAGTTATTCGCATCTATTTTAGATCCAACCAAATTATGCCGCAGCTTTTGCACGCTGGTGGGTGTTTATTCCATTCGAATATCTTTTAATCAAACAACTAACAATATAGTAGGGCCAAGTTCTCAGAGTACAACATAACGGGTAAGCTAGAAATATTTAGAGGCGGGAAAAGAACTTATCATAACCATGATATTCATTGCCAAGATTCTGACCGGGAATGTGAAATATCTGACAGTCAGATATTGGCTGCCTGAAAACACTACCTCCCACTATTCCCTCTTCTGCATGTTCATCACTATCCTCGATCACGTGACGTTTGCACCGACCGATAAACCCCGTATAACTTCGTAATCTAAGTGACAAAGCACATGTTATGAGAATACACGCGATTATCGTCACGAACTGGCAAAATGTAGGACGTTTCACAGGTGATTCACCTCGCGGTAATTCAACTACCCACGTGTGAGTGACAGTTTCAGATGGTGCATCTTCAAAGAATTAGGCAAAGTGAATGGCAGAACACGGCTACATTCAGGGTCGGGAGTATCACTGCGTCCGAAACTGTAATAATCGAATGTTGGTTAATCAGAGTGGAGCGGAGATATTTTTATCCACACGTCCTGGTTACCACATATATTCAAAACCTCTGTGATCTAAGTTTAATTTGCCCCCAATAGAACTTGGTGCTCATGCCTTAGCCTTCTCCGGGATACCAAGCCGTGAAGTGGAATATACCACGATACAATAATCAACAGGCCAAAAAATTAAAAGCTGCAGTGGTCAGATGGAGAATTCACCAATAATTTTAACGTATATACTCACCTCTGATGATTACACTCTTTATTTGCATGGTCTGTCAAACAGAGGATGGTCCTCGTTTGTAAAAAAATATGTTTCGACTGCTCAAATAACCAACTACAATTGGGTTCATTCTGGAACGAAAGTAGTCCGACGGATGTGCTGCTTGGTGCAGTAAATCAAGTGGAAATCTTCCGGACATCTTTTCGTGCTCGTAGAGCTATATCTCGATGCAAGCACTGAAGTGAAAACAAATTGTACAGATTGTTACAACGATTATTATAAACGATGGGATGTGATAGACGTAGTCTGTTTGTTCGTAGGCGAGAACACTGGTAAGGTTCTGGTTCTCTGTATTATATATAGCTGTATAACTTTGTGGGTTCTAGATACAGCAGGTGCTAGACGTCTTTCTGTTATTGTTGACCAGTTGTCACTTAGGGACGAAAGTTCTAAACACAACTTCTACACACCAATGCAGTTTGCTGAAGCCGTTGGGCAGAAGAACGGTGTATATGCATGAATTGCCCCAAACCCATAAACCCAAAGTCCCAATTCGGCCTATTGTGTCACTGTGCAACTCAACTCAGCACACGTTAGCTCGTTAGCTAGCTGATCTGTGTGTGCAAAAACGTGTTTTGATATTGCGATTGCCCTCGCAGTCAGTATCCCCATATTTTTAATCTTCACTTCCCTGTTTATCTATCTAATCTATTAACGAATGACTTCCGCCCTACGGAACCTTATGTTATTGCTCAGAGTCAGTTACGTGTCCATTTGTGATCAGAATGTACGAAATGTGACTCCAGAGAACATCACTTGGTTTACGTCCTCTCACTGCCTTATTCCTGATGCTGGAACTGTTTTCTGACATAGTGATCTGTAACGGGATGTAGTGGGATAATTATAACCGACTATCATTATCTCGGTCACCTGTTCTCAGACAGAAGCTTTAATCAGTAAAAAACAACTTTCCTACTTCAACACTGACCGTCACATCAAGTCGTTAATCTGCGTATACCGGGGTTAATTATGGTGTTTCCAACATTTACATATCAGTCAACATGAATTGTTTCAATCAACCTTTGTAAAGAAAAACTCAAGTGTCCGCCTCCCTATTATGCACATACCACGATCCACATGCATCTCAAGTTTCAGTGTGCTTACTTCCTACGTTTTTCCATTCTATGCCAGAGGCTTACATCAGCCTAACAGTAAGCCATGCGTTCACATTCTGTGCTATGAGTCCTTGAGTAGGATTCTGGTGTGAGATAGCATCAATCCAAAAATGCTCTCACTCGAATCCACTTAACTCGAACAATGAAGATCCGTACATGATAAAATGCCGAACTGCACGATTCTCGATCATTCCACGAGAACTTACAAGCGCGTCACGTCACGGCTCTACGGTCACCTGCGTACAACATTCGGCCACATTTATGAACTCAACTCTGCCTCACTAGTCTGGACAAGCAACGTTTCATCAAAGATCAGTAAGTTCGAGTACCTACTGCAAAACAGCAACTTGAACAAACCAGATGAGTCAACTTGGTGACCTGGTATTATTACGTGCTTTGCAATCAAATCTATGGATTTTTAAGCAGCAGATACACCAGGCTAATGTTATTGCTATACCGATATAATCTGCCACTGGCTGGAATATGCGTCAAACGTTTCTGTCTATTCAAACATTGCCGTCACTGCAAATGAACTGGTGTACAACATGAAGGAGGGAACAGTTAAACGAACTGATCACCTAGTGAAATGGCTCAAATACACCCGCGCGGCTGCACTTGTATCAACTAGAGCAGACTTTGAGTTGTTGCTCACTTCCTGAACAGCTTTGTGTTTACAAAGGTGATCGAGAACATCTATCGGGTTGCCACTGCCTTGAATACCGGAAGATTGTACTCCTGCTCGGTCTCCACATATCTACTTTCCTGATGTATATAGTCGTCAAAATATCATGTCCTCATTCTGCTCCGCTGAATACATCAAGAGCCTTAAGCCTCAGGTGAACCGTGATCTCCAGGAGTGTCTGGGTAAGACCTTAAGTTCGAAGCTACTTAACAAACCCTAACGGGCGAACAGATCAAGTAAACGTTTAGTTCGAACTCAGTAAAACAGATCAACGCATTTAGGAGAAATGAATATAGACGAGAATTCGGTGGACGAAACTGTAAATCGAAATAGCCGTCACTGCGAGAAATCAGCTGGACATGATTGAAACGACTGACAACGATCACTAACCCATAAAAACCGTTGGCCGATCATAATTAGACGGAACTGTGTGTAGCGTTGACCCCGAAACTGCACTGAATTTTGAGCTCGTAGTTCATTCGAAAAATCTGAACGCACGATTGCTCGAAAGTAAGTGTACGAACTTACTTCCAGTAATCTTGCTTTGTTGGATGATAATTCACTACGTGACACGGTAAGCTCTGAAGTTCTGCAACGTTCAATAGATTAATAGTGTGTTTCAACTGCATATGCCTCAGTGATAAATGGGACAACTGGGCGTGTACGTAACGTGTGCCTCGTTCTGTGATCCATTTTGAAGGGGTATACACAGTTGCAGTGCTTTTCATTCGCAAAAATGCCTAATCCTCACCTACCACTTCAAGCTGGGATTCACATGTCTAACAGTTCACTTACAAGAATGTACCCACGATGACACTTTTCTAAAGTTTACTGGTGTCTCGAAACTATTTCATCTTGATACAAGCAGAAGATCAGAATAGAAATTCGGTAGGCAGCCCGACTTCTCCCGCGAGACCTTCTTTGAGAAAGAAAACCCTGATGCTGGATCTTGAAGGGTAGCGTGGGCAACAGCGTTGAGTAATGCAAAGACTCGTGGTTCCTGGACGTCAGGTAAACGTGTCTCAGCGGTGAGTTGTCATCTAAGCCACGCGAAAGCTGTCCAGAAGAATGCTTCCTCTAATGAAAAATTCTGGAGCACCTATACACTGTGGGATAATAAACTGTTCGGGCCAAACATGATAACGTCATGACTTGCGTGTTCACTTGACACGTTTACGCACTTTTGCTAGCGTCTAGTTGTAGTGCGTCCAGACGATCCTTTCAGAGTACGGGCGTCCCCACGATACATCGACCTTCAGATGGACATACATATACTATAGTGTTTTGACTGATTGATCATCAGTTCCCGGGCACCATACACAGGTGGAAAGAAATGGATTACTTTGAAGTTGTCTTCAAACTGTAACATTTTATTCTTGTTTGTTAAAACCGCATTGGTCTATCTTTGATAAAGGTAACTGTACCAAATAACGTAAGGAGGATATTGGACTGGAGCAGGTTCAGCCAATCAGAGCTCAGGCAAAAGCTGCTGCGGACGGGATTGTGGTCGCTCGGTGTGGACGAGTCGAAACAGTGATTGGCTGTTGCAACGGGTTTGTTTGTAGGGGTGGTGATTAAAGCGCATATCAGATTTAAACAAGCTAGTTGCTTAGGCCAGGTTCGTGTGAACATTTCAACGAACGAGCCAATCAGAACGTAGAACGCTTGCTGCACAATGGCAATGGTGAAAATTGCTGTTACTATACCAAAGGGTGATTGTTTACCCATAGATTAAGATGGCTTAGTGCCGTTCAGTGTTGTTTTTCCCGTTCCATCGTTTTGTTGGGCCAGTACACAATAAATCCGTGCCCTCGTAAGCGGCCACTAGCCCGACCACATGGTACGGTGGCTTGAATAGCGGTTCATCAATACGGCACCGACGAACGTTACAAAAGTATATATTCAGGGATGATGCAAAAAGCCGGAAACATAAAATCAACTGATAAACCTAACAATCGTGACGAGACAGGCAATGCACTGGCTGCGTAACACTGCGTGCGATTCTATCCAGTAATCTGATTGACCACGAGGCCCCTGATCTGGCGGGCATCCATGCCTTTTAGTTAATAGGACAATCGGGGAGTCATTAGCATATGGTCACATTACTTCCTGACTATTTTGCAGCTTCACTCAACAGTAGGTGATCTCACTGAATACTACTTAACACAGAAAGCATTTAGCTGCCATACGGAGCATATGAACCAGCCACCGCTTAAGAGGTCTTTTGAAATATCCTGTAGACAGTGTTGTCTACACTACGCACTGAAGTGAAAACTGAAGTGATGGAGAGGAACCTTGTGTATTCCGGATGAGCCAGCATGAAAAGTGAATTACATCTAACAATGAACAGAGTTTACAGTGGGCGGATCAATGAATCAATAACAAGCCAACGAAAGAAGGACAAAGCAAGTATGGGCAGGCTTGCACGTGAACTTTGCGACTGGCAGCCGTGCAACGAGAAGGTTCACGTAGTGAGTGATCGTGTGTGTGTGCCTGGAGGAATACGGTTCGGGTGGGCGTCCGAGCGTTCAACGAACAACTATTGCGTGGTCGCGAGCGGAAGCGTGCGGTACGCAAAGGAACCATCGGTGACATAGGTAGCAGTGACGTGACTATATGGCGTTGTGATGTGTGCGGCCGCGAATGCGCTGGCCGTTTGGGGCTGG
>QNGE01001815.1:4631-35717 GCA_008508345.1 Paragonimus westermani | reverse complement strand
GGAAACACTCATTTGCACACCATACTCTTCTGATGATACTCCAGTCGCTCTAGACACCATGTATCAGTTCCGTCGTGTAGCGAAAGCCATCATATGTCATTCTGTCCTCCAACGATCCATCCCGTATCTCTGCCGTATTTATCACGCGATTATCTCGATCCGCGATCATCTCGAACCGCTGCTACTGAATAGTGGTGTGAGTAGTATGGTGCGACCGTATCTCCTCACTACAATACGTCCACATGCGGTGTCGGAAGCAGAACGGTGCGTTTTCAAGACCCGTAGAAGCACGAAGCTAGGCTGATTAATAATTTATCAGCTAACAGTCAAACCTAAGGTGTGAAACAGAGAGACGGGGCCCGGGAACTCCGGTTTCATGTCATGGTAGCAAGTGTCGTTCAAAAATGATGTATGTGCTGTGCAACAAAAGTACAAATGAAGCTAAGAAAAAGTTTGTAAAACACGTACAAAAATGAGTTTTAATATATAAGGGTTGACTATGAACACCAAATTATCTTAATTTCTCATGTCTGTAAGGAACTAGCACGCGAGAATTTAAAACACTGAGTTCATTTGATCCAGCCCACCAATAACGATAGAAGACATATATCGCGAGATATTAGAGTTTCATTTACTGTCTTCAGTCACGAACGCAGAACATTAAAATATGTAGGCTGTGCAGATGGCAACAACAGTATCAACGAATGGGTTTACATGAAACGAAAACTGTCATCAGTTCCAAGGCAGACAAACTGCGTGAGTCAACAGTCTATGCATACACAGGGCTGGACAACGAGTATTGACTAACGTTGCCTCGGAGAAAATAAGCAACTTCGGATTCCGATTACGCAACAAAGCTTGAAACAGGGTGGAGGGGTCAATACCATGACCCGTTTCCATAATGTGTTTTGCAACGGATAAAGCTGGATTTCGTCCCAATCGTTCTGTTGCCATTGTCTGTTGCTTCATGGCGTACACCAGTCACTTAGGCGTATGTTCAACCATTCTTCGTTCTAGGCCCCGATCAAATTTCCCGATATCCACTTCACCGCCAACGGATGATTAAAACTTTTCTCCATGTTGAAATCAGAGTAATCACTGAACATGCGGACCGACGTTTTGTTTTCTGGTTGGTAGTGAACGTTTCTCGCACGTGTATGTAGCTGAGGTTTTGTACATGAAAATTCAGCAATGCCTGTTGGGAGGTCAGTGGCAAAGCGGTGACAGTGGTTGCCTAATGAAAGCGTGATGTGAGTTCAGATTCCAGTTGCAACACCAATGACAAGCATTAACGAGGACGAAGCTCGAGTGCAACGTTTCTTTTAAGTTTAGTCATATTAAACAGTAGTCAGTTGTCCGTAGCTCACTATTACATCCAGATTCCTATACAGTTTCTTATTCTCTAGTAGACTGTTGTACTATTTCTTTTGATGTTGGCAACAGTGAATTAACAAGCTGTTGTAATTCAAACACTAGCTAATTTGGCAGGAATGTCCTCAGTTTGGAACCATGGGGCATGCTGCTACTTGCAAAATCAGAAATTATACCATCGTTTGCTAACTTTGAATATGCAATCCCCGAATAGGTCAGTTAGTCACAGATGTGCTAAATCTTCTAAGCTGTATTGTGACGCCTAATTCACCGAACTGAACGAACGGGTTTGTCGAGCACTGTGGGAAAACAGGAAATAAAACTTCACCCGTTTTGTCGTCAACACTCGTTTTTTCCTTCGGGCAGTGATGGACCTGTTAGCACATGAGAATTCCTTTCGGAATCCTTTCCTTCAGGAATCAAGAAGCACTACAAGTCACACCAGACGTTCGATTTACCGATCATACTTTCGTGAGTTTGGCGACAGTTGATACTAAGGCGATCTACCTGTAATTGGTTGACTCCTAGTGGTTATTAACTCCCAAGTTAGGTGTGATGGCATAGACCTTTCAGCCTTTGAGCAGCTGGACATCGCAAAAAGAACCGGTTGCACAATTTGTGAGCACTTCTGGACAACCATTGTTTACACCGCTTCAGTTCCATCAAGAGGATGCGATTAGGATTGGGAGACATCTTGTTCCATTTTAAATAACACTGAGGTTTCCGAACTTCCGAAGCATCCTTTTTTGGATATGTGGCACATGTTGGTGATTTTTGGTTACCGCATTGCTGTAGCGTAGTTTTGGATGAACAGTTAACCAACTGGTTAGTTGTAATCTATACTAACCCACATCGCATTGTACACCCGCTGTTATCTCTTCGAGAAATGGTCAGTGATCATAGCTTGATTGTTTCGGGTTTCATCAACTGGCTCAGTAAAGTGAATATTTGTGGTAAACTGGCCGAAATCTCCTAGATGCAACATGCCAGGCAACAGCTTTATCACCCGAGCTCGCGTAGAATTGCCAATAGGTATCGAATGACAGATACCTTGTGGAATTCCGCTGGTAGTTGAGCTTAAGCTTTCAGGCCAAAGCTGTGCCAGCCTGCGACGAAGTAATGAATTAAAGAGAAGACCTACATCTCAGCTTCTGCCACCTTTAAAGTAATCCCATGACAAGTTTCCGATCAAATCTCATCAGGCTGTTAGGGTTATAAAAGAAGACTTTCAAAACGGCTACATACCAAGCATGGTATTGATCGAATTTATGCCATATCAGTTGCGTGTTTGTAAACGCCAACTAGGTTTCAACCATCTGATGAGATTTTGCAGAAAAAAACACATTTGTTACATTTCATGTTTTGTGAATCAGTGGATATCTTCAGGATAACCCCATGATAGCCAAGTTTGAGCGGATGGTGATTCTTAAGAAATTCATCACGTTTTCTATCACTTACAAGTATTTAACCCAGCTAATTTCTATGAGATTCTCCACCGTGTGAAGCGCTGATCATAGTAGATGACCGCTAATTATCTTATCTTAGAAGATCCACACGGTATGACCTGTACCTGAAATTCATTGGTTGCAACTGCTATCCCAGAATACTCGAAATCACCCACGAGAACAAATTAGTAGAGCCGCACAAAATTGAGCTTGCATACAACGCCATCACGGAGTTGACCATATGTCAGAAAATAGAATTCGACAATCAGTTACGTACATTTTTGTTTGTCTTGTGAAGTGTAGGGGCGAACATTCTGTCTCCTTTGTAAAAAAGAGCGTGCAATAAATATAACGATAGAAAAGAATACATATATTGTCTGTCGCTTTGAGTATGACAACTATGCATGAATGGACAGAGTGCAAATGCGTTCAATTCTCTGTCTTGAATGAAAAGTAGGCCAGAAGCCACCCGAGTTTTATATCTGTAACTTTGTCCGGGATTGTGCTCTTGAAAATTCAGTTGACACCTCTCTTCCTCTCGGGGAATTGGGTGACAAAGACCAACAAAATACACTTGCGTGTGACCTACATAGTTGGCATGACCACGCACCAATTCGCTCTTCAACCCTTGTGCCAAATCTCTGGCACCCCACCTACGCGCCTCACCGCTCACATACGCCGGACCCTGTCTACGTGCATTAGCGTACTGCGTGGCTTTTGATTTGGTCCTTTTCAACTGGTCTTCTGATTGGTCACAATCCCTTTAAAGATGATCTGTGACCGAGTGACGTGAAGGTGCTCTGTCCGGAAGCCAATCTTCTCTGTATGTTTGTGCGATAGCCTCGGGTGATTGGGTTGGCCGGGAAGTTTCGAACTAGTCGTGCATACTCCGTAGTCCGTTGTCCATTACCACTGACCGTCGTTCCGTTATACGCCGTTCCACTAACCGTTATTCCGTTTTCTGTTCACGTGCTCATAGGCCATTAAGCCAGTTACAACACTTCCGTAACGTTCGAGAAGCTTCTCGAAGATTGGTTCTGTTTTCAGCTCAAGACACAAATACAGTCAGAAACATCTACCGAATATAACGTCCTTAATTTTCAGAACAGGTGCTTTGTTAATGATCGATGTACATTGTTAGAGAGACTTTTGACTCTTATCATTTTTAAAGCGTAACACCTACTTTTGAATACTTGGTATTTCTGTCGAACATCTAGTTAATTCAAATTTGCGTGCAATAATTTTCCAACCATCCCGCTGGAAATGAATTTTCTTTGCTGAGATGCAACCAAATGGTGAGTACGTTACCAATCTGTTCCCCCATCCACGGGAATCCTGAGCAGAGCGGTTACTCTTTAATATAGGCTCTGTGATGAATCTGTACTGTTGTGGTTTCGTGGTTGGAGAAAGTTCAGCCGATCGGAGGTCACGCACAAGTGGGATTGTGGTTGATCGGTGCCAACCGATACAAACGGTGATTAATCGCTAAATCGTGTTTGTGCGTAAGAGTCGGTGAGTAAAATAAGTTGTCTGAGGGTGTGCTGGATTTAAACCTAAATCAAGGTGGTGGACTGTAACAACGAACAGTGCAATCAAAACGTAGCACGCATGTGCCCCTAAGGTGACGGTTAACGTAAGCACCATTTGTTCTCTATGAAAATGCATTGTTTTTCGAATAAACCGAGATTGCTTATTGTGACTCGAACCACTGTTGTTATGACTTTCTGGACTCAGTAGTCAGATCCCTGACAAATTCGCATCTGTGTGTCCTGACACTTGCCTTAAAAAGTGTGAAAAAGAAGCGAAACCGTTTTGTTGCATTGAGCAGCCCAGGGTCTCATGCAACAGCGGCACGGACTGAATACTCTGAGACTGGGACGTTTCCGCTACCCTTTAGAGAGAGAGAGTCACCCTTACGGGCTATGTCTCCCCACATGAATTATGATTTTACCAATGATATAAGCAAACAAACGTAGGTAGACTTGATACTTACCTTCAAACAAAAGTACACCAGCGGTTTCCGAAATGGCTATCGAAAATGTGTTTCAGTAAACCATTAAAACCATCGGTGATCCCTCCCACATGACATCTGAGAGAGAGAGCGGCCATCGCGTGGATTTAAACTGAGCGTACATCGTGATTAAACAGAGTAGAATTTCATTAGCACAAAAATATCTTGGGACATGTTGACATTCTGTTTACTCTGGTCAATCGTAGACGCAAAAAAACATACGCGACAGACAAACAGAAATAAGTAGGGCATGGACATGAATGTGTTATGTCATTAATACGAGGGTAACTGGATGGGTTGCTTCAGCTAATCTTTTACACAGGTTGTGCATATCTTGGTGAGTTCTGATCAACACAGCTTCGCTAAAGGCCAGTAGCTTTCGGTTAAATGGGTCAACTTGGTGACTTGTTATAAAGAGGTGTTTAGCAACCGGTGATGCGGAACTTTGGGAAAGAGATTCACCGGTTTGAGATTGCTATGTTGTTATCTACTACAGTCATTTCAGGACTTGTTCTTTCCTTGTAAACCTCAGTGGAAGTTCAATTGAACTGGCAAACCACGTGAGAGACAGAAAAGTTAGGCAAAGTGCTTTTGCCCTTATGTTAAACTGGCCGCTTGTTAGTTTAAACTAAGCGTAACTGAGCAGTCGTATACCTGCCGGATAGATCAAGCTTCAACTTGTGTTTGACTTCGTTTCGCCAAATGATCTTCGAATTTTGATCCGTTTAAATTGATTCTCAAATTGCTGGGCGGTACAAAATGTTTCGAATATCAACATGCCCATAACAGGATTACGAAGTGTTTAGATGGAAAAGGAACATAGGATGGGAAAAATAACTCTGATGAGTGCACTCACGCATGAACGATTATTCCGACAACGTTTTCCAGCACTGACGTTAAAGATCGCGGTGTTCGGTGACTTGAAACAACAGTTGACTGTTGACAAGGTCACAATAGCTTCATTAGATTCTTAGATAATTTACGGATTAAAAAAGCCAGGGATACCTATGAACACCTGAATCTGCGCTGAACTGTCCAGAAGAACAAGAAAAATTGGGAGATTGTCTCAGTTTCAGAGGGTTAGTAATAGAGAGAGGGAAGGAGGAGAAAAGCAGAAGATACTGAGCGAAATAGAATCTCTTTGCCTATCAAACACACATTGAAATTGGACCGTAAAGTGTAGATGACATCAGGTGGCTAGGATGAACAGTGGGATGTCAAGAGTGTCTGGATACTGCGCAGAACACTGGGTTCTTGATTCTCCGCTGTAATTCACCTACCGATGATTCACTGACAACAGATCGTAGTAGACTGTTTTAGACTGAATGCGTTTGGACGCCAGGAGAATGTTCTCTACGGTCTTAACGACTCATTTGATGTTGTAGCTATAGCAAGCTGCCAATAAATTGGTTATTTTTGGTGTGCGAAGTTAAAGGTTGGAGATGGCTTTAATCCACAAGAAACTTCCTGATAACCAAGCTTTCTGAAGTTCTTATATAATGTCCAGATTTTTGTGCATTGAATGTGTTGATGAATTTTCCAACAAGACTCAGATTATATGCCAAATTTTAGACATAACCGGACGTTGAATGAACGTACTATGCAAGTCAAAAGGCGGATTTGAGGCTGTGAAGCGCAAACTTTAGAATCCATAAGATTTTGTGAGCGATGATTTAGGCTTGTGAATTCCTTGAGTATATAGGCTAGTTCATTCCACAAACACTTAACGGGATAACGTAGTATGTACACACACCACACTAAACCGTAATATCACATCACATGTCCACGGTAGCCCAGAATTACTTTTGGTTTGCCAACGTGAACAGTGATCAGCGGTGAGCCCAACTTGTCTGCCTACCAGAATTTGTGACTTCATAGGGTTAATAGGGTTTATGTGAAAATTACACATTAGGGAAAGGTGAAAATTCTTGTGTACATCTGAATTTGTGGTGGATGTTTAGAAAGAAAAGGTAAGTCAAAGGATTATCCCGGTTTCATAGTGTCACTAACAGAAAGAACGTGAGAGAGGAAGCTAGAGGACAACGCTCGGAATAGCAACTAAGCCACTGTCTCTCAAGCATACAACAATCGTACTGCAACACACAGCAGACAACAACTAGTAACATTAGCCGTAAGAGGCTGAGGGAATCTTCATTCCATCGCAGTAAACCAGATGATACGGATATCTAACTACTCGGTTTAGGGTGCCGACGACATGCATCATTTCGCGGATCGAAATCAAGTACAGGTAATTCACCTACAACAGACCGTGGTAGATTTCCACAGACTGGTCGGGCCTGGACGCTAAAAGAGTGTTCACTGAAAATCAAACGGCCCATTTGATGCTTCAGCCTTGTTGAGTTTTCCCTGAGACGACTTAGGTACTGAAATCTGCTCTGGGCAGGGCACAGAACGTAGTCTTGTAACCCATTTCGTAGTTCTACATCGTACGTTCATTCTAAGAAATAAGAAGGTCCAACTCGAATAGTTAGCAAACTGAGCATGATAACGATACAGTCTGAATGAAACTGTTCGAAGAGGCTGGTGAGTAATCTGTGTGCCGAGTTAACCTTTTCAGTTCTGGATACATTGTTGTGCGACAGGCTACCGTCACGTAAGAGGATCGTGCCCAAGTAGTGTTAGCGTGCAGTGGTACCGGATTTTCTGTATCTCTGTGAGACTTGCTAAACGAGGGTCCGTTTTCTGTGGTCCATCTGTGAATTATGTGTAAATCAGCCTGCCGTTTCTCACTTGTAGTTTCACTGTCCAGGACACGCTCAATCTTAGTGTCAGCCTATGATAGTAACCAGGACTCGACAAGCTTTGGGATTTTCAGCATAAAAATGTGGAATAAAAGTTTCGCTATGAAACCATGTGGCACACCATTGTTCTCAAAGTAACGGACTGATAAGCCCTGTTGAAGCTGACATTAAAGCGTTGGTCTTGGAGATAGTTCGTGAGTCAGAGAAGGCCAGGATTTTTTTGTTACGTAATTACGAGATTTTGCACAAGATGGCAAGTGGTCTACTCCCGTGGAACGAGCTATGTAGGCCGCACGACACGGCGACTATCCGAACGCATTCGGGAGCATCATCCGGTGTGGCTAACTCGGGGCTTGTCAAAATCTTGCTCGTCTTCTATCACTGCACACCTCATGGAGTCCAACCACTCAATCGATCTCAATGACTCATTTCGTCCTATCTATCGCGCACCGGGTTTACAATCAAAACATGTCAAAGAGCGCCTACTGGCAGTTGCGGAAGCCGTAGTCATCCGTTTACTCTCCCCCCCACTATGTATTCAAAAACGTTTCGAAAAAACTGAATCTTCCATGGCCTGGTGTTCACGTCCGGACGGAACAGATTATGTAATCATGACGACTACCTTAGCAATCATCAATAATTTGTACAATTGACCTGATCCTTCTGGAACTGATAATGAACCGTTCGATCCCTTACTGTACCTTTTCTCACTCATGATTAATTCCTATGAATGTGTTGTAATTAGCGTGATGATAAATCACCGGAAACAAGCTTCTTCGCCACACGTTTCTTTTAATGTCTAAACCGCGTATTTTCACGCAACGTCCACTTTTTGTTCGTGTGAAAATCTGTTCACCTTAGTGCATAAAATTCCATTGGGTTTTCTCAAATCGTTATCCTAGAGCACTCTTTAAACTTGGAGCTCTCTCAAGCCAATTGTTTAACTTAAGTAGATGTTACAAAAAGGCAACCATATTGGGAACGATCATTTAGGTCCATTTTGTACTGCAATAAATAAGCCCCAGTAGCTCACACTGGCCACTACCGTTGTCAAGCCCGAAAGTTCAACAAGTGGGAGAGAGTAAGGAACGATCGCCAGTGTTATTGCTGTTTGATTTGCCAGTTCCACGGGGTTGGTTTTTGCGTCTGTAATTGAGGTCATTTTTGAAGTCTACGAATTGAATTGCAGACTACACGTTCTACCGTGACCCACTGAGATAAGTTTTTAAAGGTGTATGAGAATGAGGTAACTGAGGAGTGAGACTAGCTTGCAATCGAATTTGGATAGCCCATGTTTAACATTACGGAGACTGATATCCGGTGCCACCAACTTGTCAGCGAGAAAGAACATTTAAGAGGGACGCAATGAAAATGAACAAAGACTTGAAACGAAAGTTCTTATTGCTCATCACTATGCATGTGAAGAGTGGAATCTGATCACCGAAAGTAGTGCTATACTGCCGATAAAACATTCAGCATTTTGTGGTAGTGAGAATGTACGCAGCTTATTACAGAGGGAACTGAAAACCTTCGTTCGCTCATTCTGTGCTCCCAGACATTTAGAAAAGCAGTAGTCGGGCGAATACCTTTGACATACTGCGTTTGTGGCAATTAACCTCACTGATGTTATGGATCGATAAAGGTTCTCCCAAACAATGACAAACCTATGATCTGACCTCCATAGAGGAGCACAAATCCTTTCTGTTACGCTACAAACATCGTTATGGACTGTACCGTGAATCGTAAGCGAACAGTAATCAGCAGATATCCCCTTGGAAAGTTGTGGTCGATCGGTTGTGCAAGGCACTATCTGGCAGTTTCACCTTTTATCAACCTGCTAAAGTGCAAAACTATCAACTGTAGGAGCGAAAGTACTTAGACTCATGTGCGAAATCCATGTTGTTCGAAAGCCTTAGAGTTAAGTTCCACCGGATTACTTTTTTATACGAAATAGATCTATACATACAGCTGTTTTTATTTCAGTGAAAAGTACTAATTCGTTTCCAGATATTTTGCGTTAGAACAGTTGGTTTTTCTCAAAAAGTTAACCAATTATTCAGAGGCACTGATACACGATCTCACTTTGTATATTCAAATTATGGAGTACTTTTGAGTCAGAGGGGCCGTGAAAACGACCGAAAACTACTCATTAAAATTTAAACCTTGGTACCAGAACTTTAAGAAATTGTCTTTGTTGTTTGAAGATAGATTAATTGACTACTTCTGGTTATTTTGGATAGTGAAAAATCATGATCGTTCATGTGTTATGGCTCATTTTAGGTTTACACGTTTGTAAGTTAACTCAAGAAATTACTCTGGACCGTAAAATGAGCTTCTTTGTGATCGCTCAGTTGACAGTTACGATCGATGAGCTTACAGAGATAAATGTTTAATCTCAGCAAATATGTCAGTGCTTGTAATGTTTTCTCTGTTGTTTCCTCTGTACGTATTTTCTTTGTTCTGCGAAACATTGCGGAAAACAAAGTTCGACTTGCCTACCACAATGAGAAGTTGGGAAAGTTAGAGTACTTTTGGTTCACATGAGTTTCCGGTGTACACACTATTTTCGGGATATTAACATATAGTCATTGAGTTATCATTACGGTAGTTACACCGGAAACAAATGTTACTATAGATTTGAATAAACGTAGTCGGAATACTTTTTCCGATAGCCTTGGCTTTTAGCGATAGTTTTGCTGAAAGTTTTTATGGCAGATTTTCTGATTCGGAAGAAGCTCGACTACGAACTATGTGGTCTTCGGCTGGAATCGGACCAGCGACAGAAAAAGTGTATCCGAACACGGTCACTGCCAAACCACCTAAGCTATAAAGTCATGCTGGTGGCTCAGGAAGTTCGACTTTGGATCCACTTACCCACCCGAACTAGTGCTATATGGAGTCAACCATGTAGTCCAGGAGAATGACTGTCCAATCAGGATTTATTGAACAGTTCGCTCTGAAATCCATTAGGGCTACCGTTGAAACCGTTTTACTGATAGGTAATGTTGCTGATTACGGTCGAGAAGGGACTCATATTTTTTAAACTTAGGTCCTATTTATACCGTTAATGCCAACCATGTATGTTGTATATGGAACAGTTTGACAGATTCTGTGGCATGTTGATTTAGGTTCTGCATAAAAAGTATACGTTAGCGATGGATCCGGCAACCTTTCTAATACTGCACCGAAGCCCCACTTGAAGAATTCACCACTGAAATAAAACTTGACGTTCCGTGTGCACAAAAACAGTGCATTTGTGACAATGGGGACTAAAATCCATGCATAACATGGATGAGTTGGAGTCTAACCATATAAAAAAATAACCGTCGCAATCAAAGATACGCTTTTGAACGACTGGATATCGACCGAAAATATTTTCGTGCTGAACATTTCTGTTGTTCCCACAGTTGGCAAGTTTCCACATATACTTCTTTTCTCATAGGTTCAGGGACATCCATCACGTCTAAATGATGGCATAGAATGCAAGCTGAGTTTGTGCACAAGTCAGAATAATTGTGCGTTCAGAGGTGGTAATCCAGTTCTACCTAGTAGGAGGTCAGTGGTGTGGTAGTCAACACGGTTACCACACGGAAGTGTGTCCGGGTTTGTAATCCCGCCCGTGACAAGGAGATGCACTACTGATGAACTCAAACAAAAGCGGAACTCGAGTATAGTGTTTCTTTTTGAAAAGAATCTTGGCGTGGAAATTGTTTGGGTGCGGAGGCCACGGGTGAATGCTCAACTTGAATGAAGTACCCCAGCGTCTAAAAATAAGGGTCAGCGTTTGGGGATACCACCAAATACGGCTTGGTCACATGCCCCAGATTGAAAATGCCAGTCGTACGACCCCCGACTCAAGTAACATGCAAAGCCCCAAGAGAATTGCTGAAACTAACATCATAATTTGAATGTGTCGTACCATTCAATGTAAAATCAATCAACAATACTTTATACCTTAAGAATGTCAATCATAATCTCCACGGAATTGAGTGAATACAAGAAGTAGGAGTATTCAATCGAAATACCAACAGTGTCTGTAGTAATCAGCGCATTCCTCATGCTCACGGTTCTAACTATATTCTAGTTATGAAAACAACTTACTCCGAAGCGATACAGAAACGATACAGCTGGGGTATCTATAACAGAGTTTGATCGTTGTACACAAGTTCAAGCCAACCTGTGCCTTCAGCCTGGTTTGTAACCTTGACCAGTTGGTGCACATACACAGTCCTTACGAAAGCGGACGCCTAAGTGACGGCCTAATGTTTAGCCAGAGCTTAAGCCTGTTCGTAAATTGTCAACAAAGGGCGGTCGCAAAATTTTCCACGGAGATTTTCCCTTTCATCTATAAGGGCTACTCAAATACAATTCAGTCTATTGTTTTCTAACAAAATTTGTTTGCTTGCCGTTAAAAAGATTATTGCTGATTTGATAATAAGAAAGGTGGGATAACTGTAAAATTTGGTAATTAGAGTCAGTAAATTCGGCAAGTTGTATCGCGTTTTTAGAGTGTACGTGTGATTCGGATTTTCGATCAGAACTGATGCCGTACAAGAATGGCTCACACGATAACTATATTGAAGGTGATTTATCTAATCAAAATGCGTGAAAAAAATAAATAACGCAGGAAGGGTAACAACGGTAATGAACAAGCAAACGAGGTCACAAGTTTTACGTCACACATCACGAAACACGCCTCAAGGTTCGGGGGTGAAGACCACACATTCCTGTTCATCAGTTTGGTCGACTTTGTATCGTTCAGATGAAGTGGACTCGGCCAACCTCATTCGATTCACGCTCGTCCTTGTACGCTTTGGTGACAACAGTGAGGGGTGGATTGTTGAACTGACGAGTCCCGACATTGAACGTTTACGCTCGCCACGTTTGATTGGAACAACGTCAGTTGGTGGGCTTTTGGGTTGTGAGTTCATCGAAATCGTTCGTGAAGTCGTATGTCCATCCACCAAATTGTTGGTTTCTTCGAGAATATTATTATTCGGAGATCGCATATTAGCTTTTTGTTGTTCCCATAGCTGATATAGCTCAGTACTGAAAGAAGCAAGATAATCGGATAGAGGAATGAAGAAACAGTTGCTGAATCGATGTATATCCAGATTGAACTCCAAAAAGCTGTCCAAAAAAGCACAGTGATCGAACCCGGACATCGGTACCATCATCATTGTCATCCTCATCAGTATCGTAATAGAATTAACAACAAAATCTACAAATGCAATCACTCAAACCCTTCATATAAGACGTGATGGACGGGTGCACTTAATACTGATCGGTACTAATGAAATAACCACAAAAAGCGCACAGCTAACATTCTTCGTGCTTTAACTATTTTGTTCAAACATCTGACAGAGACAAGACAATTTAAAACCACATGAAGACAGATGAGAACAAAGGAGCGTTTGCGAGAAACTTTCGCCACAAGCATCATTAGGTGTTTGGTGTACGTAAGTTAGAAGTAGTACGCTCTGAATTGCACGCTTGCAGTAGGGAGATTCCTGTATAATAGTGGGGCAAAGGACAGGCGAGTGTGCATTTACACAAATGAACGGAAGTACAAACCGGTTTATCCTAACAATGTAACCAAGGAATGTGATGTAAACGCAGCAAAGTGCCTTAAACCAACCGCATAGCAATGGCGCAATAAAACGAGGAACGGTGCGGAAAATATCATACTAGACTCCTGAGACTGTGCGTGGATTCACAAGGACAGACGCCTTAATTGAGCCGAGACAAAGATTGTTGACTATACACCATTTAGCTTTGAGTGTGTTTTCTAACTTCGGTCGGAATGCCGTGCCTGGGCCACATCATTCAGTTCAGCATGGGCCACAGCGGGATTGCGACTGTTGACGAGGTCGAAGAACTTAGCCGATACCCGCAACATTTTTTTGTGCTGTTAGTCCGGTTACGATCAGTAAGGACACAAGTCGTAGTGGTTGTTCTAAGACAGACATCCTGAATTTATTTCATGCAGAGATTGCCAGAGTGCTAAGATGATGAATTAGACAGTACGTTCGGTGGCAGCTAGTTCGCGATAAAACAGTGACACCAGCCGCTGTACTATCAACTGGTAATTCAGGCAACAGGATTGGTGGGGGAAAGGTTAGAAACTACTCTGGGCGCTTTAACAATCAGTGAACAAATTATCCAACCATGAGGGAGATATGCAGCACATTAGAAGTAGAACATTTCAAATCAGTTGAAGTAATTCAGAAAGGTTCACATATATTCCCCAGGCGGCAAGAGAAAACAGGGTGACTATGATAAGTCATGAAGACTAAATATGCACAATGAACCAATGTCGTCAGGGGATGAAACAATCAGAAAAACAACAGGTATGACGACTGAGAGAGATCTACGTTTCGAATTCAGACAACGGAAACAAAACGGGTGAGACACTTTGGTGAGTTGTCAACCAGAACCACCATCGTCATTAAAATGGCCTATCTGAAACTTACAAACGTGAGTCACCAGTATACCTTAACACTAGAGTGTTTAACTGATGAGTGGTTGGTGAAACTTCTAAAACCGTTGAGGAAGTTGTGATCATCTAAACGTTTGCAAGACATTTTGTGTGTCGCATCCAGACCATTCTGATTTTACAGTGGTTTCCCTTGGCGTCCCGCAATTGCTTATAAAGATGCAGTTACTACAAACAGGACTAAACTAGTGAATTTACAAAGAAAACACGGATGGATTTAGGGCTAATTGTGAGATTGGCAACCCAGCACTCGAGTCCTATTCCATTTCGGGTTATATTTTGAACAATCCACCCCAGTAGTTCTAACCCAAATCAAGGATTTTAATTAACCTAATTTAAAATGATGCTAAATTGTTTTCGATTACTAGTGACCACACGTTGGGGTTTTGTACATATGGCACTAAACGTGTTTCCGTTTCAACGAAGGCGCGAAGGCGAAATTGGTCACTTTAACTAGGTGATTTGGGGTGTAGTTATTTGAACATTCCAGAAATAAGTCCCCTAAAAAGTGTGTGCACCAAGGATTTTGGGATGAGGCTTTGTGCTTAAAACATTTTTACGTCCGTTTCTAGGTGGCGAGTGGTGTACTGAAATACTCTAAGGGCCGTGAGTTTCTCGCACCTGGAACTCGTTTTATCGTAGAAGACTTGTAAAAAACTGAGGGCGTAGAATACATATTACACAAACCTGTTTCTATCGATGGATAACGGTTCAACACACATTCTGTAGCAGTACGACGTACATAGAACTTTCTCGTATGTATAATACCCACCAGTTTGCAATCAAAGAGAAACAGTGATGTTTGAGATCATCAAATGCGTCTACCGATATACCATCCATCACCTATTTGGGGTGTCAGAAAAGGATGAAACATTTGGCAAACGCTACCGGAAGTGCGGAATGCACTACTCCAGAAATATATAGTCGACCATATCCCCTCTATAAATATTGCTAAAGTACAGGGTACTCTACAAGTTCAGTTAAGTCGAAGCCCAAAATTTTCATAATCGGGTCACTCTTAAATCAGCAAAACCATCCATCCAATTATTTATCAGTAGCACAACTTCAATTTTCAACGGTGACGTCGGTGAACTGCTTAAAAAATCCTGTCTAGGCGGTGAACTTATGGATTGTTTGGTGAATTCCAAATAAATAGTGAGGCGTGTAGGTGACTGTATCCAACTATAACTTTCTGAACCGTCAAGTGAACGTTGTGCCCTAGCTAGTAGAAAGTCTGTCGGATAAAGTTGTACTATTTACATTGTCGACTCGAGTTTAGCGGAAGTTCAGATTGTCTACAATTGGACCTATTCTAAGTTGACAAATCTATCAAACTACGTATATAGATATATATATATTTATAATGTAGGTTTTCTGATATATCGGTTCAAGTAAACAAATGCCTACGGAATCGCGAAATGAGAGCGGTCGCTAAAAACAAGTGGTCTCAGAGGCCAACAGAGAAGTAAAGGACATTCGACCGAGCTTTAATGAGTCTGGTCAAAATCAAGCACACTGATGATTCACTCATGATATAAAAGCAGCTACCAGAGAGTAGTGTACCAGATAATCGTCAACTGTACCTCCTTCGATGTACGTCTGGATTTGTGATGACTGACTGAGTGACGTCAGCCAATAAGAAATGAAGCAACTAGGGAAAAATAAGGCACACTTTGTTGTAAATCAGGAGAAAAAAACAGTGTGATGTAACTAACAGATAATCCGATTTTTTAAATTATGGTGCGAAAACCACAAAAGTACAGGGATTTCCTAGTGTTTCTCTGCTGGTGTTAATAAAATTATTCGTGTCAAAACTTGCCGGTCCAATAGATTAGAAAGTGCCTCATCGGAAAGCTGATCCACGTGCGATACATCATTGTGATAATCTGTTTGGACCAAGAGCCGTAGAAGTTCTTCTTTAGGCAAGGTAAAACCATCGATCTTATCTGAATTGTTCATCTGGTTGTAAATTCGGGGTGTCAACCAGCCATGTTTATGACGCTGGCGCCGCGCAGGCTCATCCGGAACTGCCTGAAATGACAAGGAAGTGAAACGTAGATTTGTAGAACATACGGGTGGAAATGATTGTTATGTTGACATCTGATTTCAGGTAGTCAAAAGAGCTTCAGCATGGCTGAACTACACCGTAAGCTTTTACACAAGAACTTCGAACGGTTAAGCAGACATTTTAAGGAAAACCTCGAGCAGACAGTGAAAGTGTGGCGGATTCATTGAGTTAGTCTATAGCTAGCTGTACACTCCTACTATTTAGCGAGGCAGAATTCGGGGGATGAAATCTCGCACTGTGAAATAGTTACAACTCGTCTTGGTCCGCTTGATTACTCGACCTCGTTTTCACAGAAAATATTTGGGAATACTATAGTCAAATGCCTGAGAAGACCACAGAAACACAGACATTTTCTCATTTGTAACTGTCGCTGAAAAGTTTGGAACGGCATACCAAAATAAGCCGACGCAGACAATTTCCCATCAAGGTTTGACTAACTCCGTATGGGAACGAGTTCTCATTGGTTACGTTTGTTAGTTTCCATCCAACCACGTGCAGTTATCGGGTCATGGTGTTTTGTCAGCCTAGGTGATGTCAAGCGTATGGGCTTGTACGTAAGTGGGTAAATCGAATAATCGTCAGCATGCGACAAAAGACATTTTTGACAGCGTACACTGAAGATTCCGAACAAACGTACGTGAAAACACCGTGAATTAGGAGCCTATATATATATATACTGTTTATGCCAGCGCTGGACAAGCAAGGCTGAATATCTCTGCATTTTTGCCCAACGGTGTCGGTAACATGCAGTTCAAATTCGTGGATTACATTGGCTACATTTGAAATCATACGTGAAGCTGGATGTTCATCCTCCATTTGTTAGTTCAGAACGGAATAGGGACAATCCAAAATGGGGGCATACTGTGCTTGAAGATACAGAACATGTATGGGTGTCAAAATATCTACTCAAAAGTCGTTATGACAGAAGAGAAACAAAGGATGCGTACTAGACAAGCAACATCGTTTAGAATAATGGTGCAAAATTTTCGGCGAGTCTGCTGTCATGTAATTACACGTATGGAAAATGTGTGGATATAGATACAGTAGGTAAATGAAAAATGCTCTTGAGAAAATCCGAAGCATTGAATGAATGAGCTACGAGTTGGTCTAGACGACCGAGAGCACGTATGAGATAATCACAAAATGGGAGGAAATCTGTTCAAAGCGTACGCGAAGCTTGCAGGATTTGACGATCAGCACATTTTAAATTGGAAAACTTTGTTTTGTGGGTGAATAACTATTCTAGCCCCAGCAAGAAAATTCTTCAGTGGAGCTGACTAGGAAGCAGCAGGAGGTGCCTGTTAACCGGGTTCAACTAAATGAGATTATCATCCCCAAAGTGTGTGAAAATGTGTTGCATGCCCATTTATTCTTAATGAATTGGCGACAAGTCACAAAGATAACCGCGAAAAAAAACACGAGGTCATCCCCTGGGCTTGACCTAAGCAGACGATGCAAGGACCGATTGCGCGTTACAAAAAACTTTCATACAGCATGTCGGCTAATCACCTAAAGGTCCAGACATGTCGGACTATGAGTACAGAGTAGATTGATAGTCCGGTGGTGATTGAGTAAGTTGCCTGACGGGAAACAGAAAAAGGTAATTAAAGTAAGTTACTTCCAAATCCGTTAGACCACAAGAAATGACGTCTAGCAAACTGGTAATGCCATTATTTTCGTTTCTACGCTCATACACTTGGGCATAGGAGAGATCACCCAAAAAACACCACAGTTCAGATTGAATCCTCAACCCTTTTCTGAAAGATTCATAAGTGGGGAAAAAGTAAAAAAATTAGTTAGAAGTTTGTGTGAACGAGATAAACATGGATTCCTGCGCTTGGCTTCGAATGCGCCGAAACACTCTTCGGAGTTGAAGCTCATGGGTACGCTGGACGTTTCTACAAGTACTGCATGAAATACACTGCAAGATTGATCTTGTCATAATCATGGAAAGATGAGGAGGTCAATTATCGTTGAACAGTAACACATTTAGAAATGCTTGGAGTGAGCGGAAATCAAAGTCTCAAGTATATCGTAGTGAGAATTCAAACTTTAGCATTGAGAAGTAATTCTGTTTGGATGGTTCTGATGAGCAGATGCGTTATTGGAATACCTTTTAAAAATTGAAGTTCACTTTGATACGATCAGTAAGAAGCGATCCGATGGTTTGATGTGCATTTTGGACTACGAGTATTTGAACTGATCACTCCGGATTTTGAACAAAATTTTCATACTCACCTCAAAACGGGTTCCTCTAGCCACTAGTTACTCAAAAATACCCAGAATAGCCTATTACTTGTCAGAACTATCCCAATGTATAAGTTATGTGGGTTTCACGATTAAAATTCACCGGAAGCATATTACTGGCTCTATCGTTGGTGCCACCCATCGGTTATACGTACCCGATGAATTTTGAAAGCTCATTCTGCTTATTATCATAAGTCACCTAGTGGGCAACAAAAGCCACAAAACGGTCATGTCCCCGCCAAATTCTGAACGGTAAGGGTGGTACTTATACCACAGTACGGTGTAAGACACTACGACAATATCTCCAAACGGCCTGAACTTCTGCACCGTTTCTGTAGGTGCCTTTAACAGCCGCATAGATTCATGGGCTATGAGTTTGACATAAACGGCAAATATGAACCGTAAATGACCCTTTACCTGCAGGTGTAACTTCTTCCTTGTGATCCCTTGAAGCGAATTGACTTGACGTGCGTACAGACCTATCAGGGGTTAGGACTCTAAGACTAAGTTAAGGAGTGTCCAAAGACGAGGACGCAGTATTCAAAGTTCAACCCATCTGGAATTATCCTTCACGAGTCCGATGCGAGGCAACTTTTGTTAACAAACCATATGTCGAACTGACCTTACAGCTTTGTTGCGAATATCTATGCGGCCTTCTCAATTAACTCACAAAAAATAAGCGGCGAAAACTGTTCAGTTTTATAAGATGTAATACAATCTTCTAGTCATACTCTCAAATGGACATTCCAAGACGCACTGGAGCAAAACTTTTTGCCAACTATTGGCTGATTCTATGGTCGGTTCTCCCTTAATTCACTGAGAATAAACGGCCACCGGAAAATGTTTGCTAGTAAGACGCGGTCTTTAATTGCTGGGCAAGAGACTTGAGCAATTTATGGCTCAATCTATGGCTCTTTTTGCGAGCGATTTGTATCCCTTAGCAGCTTCTTATCCTAAAGCCTAAATGTCAAGCATATTTGTTTCCATTTGAAATGATAAGTTAGGTATGCGTTAATGAATAGTATAACTGGCCTGCATGCAGTGAGAGCAAGATGTTTTTGGAAAGGAACAAACATCGTACCGTCACATCATTAACGTCCAAAGGAGTTCCTTGTCGGTG
Source organism: Paragonimus westermani (assembly GCA_008508345.1). Taxonomy (NCBI): domain Eukaryota; kingdom Metazoa; phylum Platyhelminthes; class Trematoda; order Plagiorchiida; family Troglotrematidae; genus Paragonimus; species Paragonimus westermani. The sequence goes on along the minus strand of QNGE01001815.1, from coordinate 16,197 downwards.
CTGTTTCGATGGACACAGTGACTCATGTGGCATCACTAGACGCTCCAATCCACGCTTAACCATTGCTCGTTCTAATATGGCCTCGTCAATCGTACCCGCTGTGACCAAACGGATGACCAGTACCGGCTGAGTTTGACCGATACGATGACACCTAAAAAGCAACATGTAGGCATATTATGTGAAATATAAAACAGCAATAGAAAACAAATAAGAGTATAGAGACAATAGATATTGGTGACGTTTCACTGTTCAGATGCAAAGTCAAGTAAGAGCGAGGAACGCACTTTCGAACTGCTTTGCTAACGTAACCATCAAGGTTCAAAATGGCACCCATAAGCGGCCTAATCAATATCTAACGGGAATTCCCCAAACAAACCGACTTTGGGGATGAAATAAATTATGATAAAAGTAGAGCCAACTCTGCATACATTTTGTTTCAAAAATCAAACGTTCAAGCTAGTTAAGAGTGTGGCAGAACCAACAGGAGGGCTGGGAGCTTGAATATATTCTGTCAACCTTTACTGATAGCAACGAGACAAGAATGAGTAAAGGACCTGTTCGTTATTCTACTCAAATGTTGTAGTAAGACAATGCACAATTCATCTACCGGTCTTGAGCTTGGAGATCAGTTTGTGGATTCCAGTCCGAGTCGAATATGATCACTGTGTCAGCCGCTGTCTGCAAATTCAGCCCGCAACCCCCAGCACGAGCTGATACAAGAAACACGGGCAACCGGTCCACTGGCTCGTAGTTGAAGCGCAGAATCGCTTCTTGACGTTCGGCGAACTTGGTCGATCCATCCAGGCGGACAAAGGACCACATTCGGGCCGTGAGAAGCTCTTCAATAATATCTAGGATGATGGTCAGCTGCGAAAAAATAAGCACCTTGAAAAAATTGAGTAAAAGAGTTAGGTTACAAAGCGTGATACGTTCGACTTGTACACGTAAACACATAGGTTGTTTAGAATAGTCTCGCACTGCATCTGACTGAAAACAGACTTATTTGCACGTGCTCAGGATAAGAAAATCAAAGAAAATCAGTATAGATTCGATTCAAACAATAAGTATACTGCCAAGCTGATTGCGCAAATAATTAACATCATATTTCGAGTGGAGACGCGAGGTTTAGCATGCCACAAAAAACTCCATCAGTTTTCTAACCCGTCTTCACTGGGTAGGTTCTAAGCAAGTAGCGTCGGTTTACGTCCTAACAATAAAAACCAAAAGTAATGCGCTGTCAGATATATGTGGGCTCAGTGGAGAAAATATCAACGTGGAGGTGTAAGGTGTGGTCAGGGATGTTTATGTAAAGCATGATGAAACGTACCAGGTGTTAGCGAAAAACATTATGTATCGTGTTACAATGTAATTTCGAGTAATCTGCAGTGGAATCGAATTAGCTGGTGGTATGGGTATTGGTCGTCTAATACACACACGACAGTCAGTAACAAATTCATTTAGGTTGAATAATACATGGACAAAGACAAAGCGATTCTTATGTTTTCGGTTCACACTTCTAGTCACTGAGTAGACATAACCGGAATCAGAAATTGTCGTATTGTCAGGCATGCTCTGATCGACCGAGCATGGCACGAGACTGACCGATTGAAATGTATACATGACTCAGGTTTTTGGCACGTCAAGGTGAAATTGACTTTTGTAGGTGAGGCGGGTCATTATGAGTAACAACTCCAAGGATCGAGACTTGCTCAAGTTACTGAACGATAGACTGCGCCGGTTGTCACATCCACACCCGAAAATAAAAATCGAAAAGTGCATTACAAACTCAGAAACTCTTGATGGGTATTACTGCAGCCTACATGTGAAATGGGTTGTTCGGTTCCATCTAATGACAAGGAAACGAGTGACGCCAAACTTTTCATTTGGCCTGTCAAAACTCGGTCAGAGAGAATATTGGTTTGTAACACAAAGAACCCCCGCTGGAATCCCTACTGGATGGGTCTAACCAAGGAATAAAAGCGGTCATGATAGACAGTCGGTCTGAAGTGAACTTCACACGACATTTAACTCTAAACAACACTGAGTCGTTACCGTCGTATGATGTGCTAATTGGAGAGCTCAGGTGGTCTACAACAGTTTAGACCAACCGGTTGTTAAGTAACATCATCACATCTGAAAACATTTAGGTTTATACTTTCTGAAGGAAGCAAACCTTCAGACCTGAATAGCTGCACCTTGGAATTTTCTTGTACCAAATATGTAACAGTTCAACTTAATGTCCTACTGTTCAACAGTTATCGAAGAATTATGCGGGAGGCTCAACAGGGTCAGTGAGTCACACTGGAGGTTTGACAAATACGGTAGTAGGCAAGTCTACAAACACTGTTCCGTGTAGAAGCTAAAAAGATATGGGCGGCATTACATTAGTGACAAGTCAAACCCAGACCACCTTTGAATAGTACCATATATAAACGGCTGATAAAAAACCGCGTAACAGCGACGCTCCAGTTTGCGCTTACTTCCATCTTTTCCCTAATAAGTACAAACAAGGAGAACGTCGCTTGTGGAAAGGGACTAGCCCATAATTAACCAGAATGCGATCAGAGTAGCAATCGGTTCAGAGGCAACATAAGGTAGATGCTAACCAGTGAATGTAACTGTATACTTGAAAATGACATCAGAGTTATATACATCATTCTTTGTTCTGGTATTTTGTTATATATACAAGACCACAGAGTGACATGTGGTTTCGGTATTACAGCGCCAAATCTAAACAGTTCTTCTGGTTGTTATGAGACAAATGACACACAACCCTTTTATAAAGAAAAATATTGCTTATCAGTTTTTCTGCAAGTATGAGAACAGAGAGAACGTTTTAAACACACGTTTGAGAGGATACTGCAATTCAGCTAGATAAGAACAAAGCTGGTGCTGTTCAAACCTCTATCATCCGAAGTTTGGCCGTCACTACGGTCTTGAACCCCACATAGGCAGACCTGAATTCTCAGGTAACTGAGCGCTCTCTTATGCAAAAAATGGATAAATTCGCAATTTTATCGTGTTCTTGGTGCTTGCTATGATTCGCAGTAGTAGCGCTACACTTTATTATCACTTATTAATTTCCACTTCAACGGATGAGAATGACAAACTAATTAAATTTAACCGACAAGGGCCATCAGCCTCAAATCTGTGCGACATTCACTGACCCCACGACTTTCTATTGCGACAATATAATTAACCCTGATTGCTCATCCTGAGCTGTCCGTGATGTGGTGTGTTTCCGTCTGACTGCTCATATATGGCCTGTTGGTCTACCGAGCCTACATTTATTTGTATTTCTGTGTTTGCCACCCATATGACCCGCCATCCACATGACCGTCTCTGTGTCCATAACAGAAATGCGATCTGTTGATCGCATAGTTGATAGCTGCTTCCTATCGCTTTCTTCGTTGACCACTTAACACAAGTCTACACTCCCAACTGTTCATTGATCGTCAAGTCCACTCGACTGAGACTTCTGATTACTCATCTGAGCTTGCGACACTATTGTACAGGCAGGCAGCAGAACGAACACTAACGAGGCTTGTACAAATTCAACATCGCTAACAACTGAGAGTAGTGGTGTCTCTTCATTCTAACGAGGGTTGTTATAGCCACTTCCATAATATTTGCAACAGTACCGCGCTCACCTCTCCGAATTTGGCTTGGCGATTAGATTAAAATCAGGCGTGGCCAATTTTCACACATTCACATGCGAACACTGAAAAGGGCAGGGAGAGTTAAGGACGCATTTTGTGTGCTGCATTTGCCAGTCGATAGACATTTTGCTTTCAGCTGAAGCAAGTGAGAGGGACTTTGGTTCTCAGCCCAGCAAAGCCATAGGGTGAGGAACTGAGTTTTTGGTGTCGTATGCATCGTGCCATATGGGTTTCTCAAGCAATAAGCCTTCGGGTACTATAGTTTTTATCGTCCAAAGGTCGACAGTGAAAACAACAGTAAGTTCTTCTGAGTATGGAATATCCAAACTGTAGACTTGATGACCATCTCACTGATTCCCGTCTGGTATAATCACCTCTACTCCTCATCAAAAGTGTGATGAACTGCTCATCCTTGAGGTAAACCCATCTGAATTAACGCATACCTATTCAACTTCGCGTACGCAACGCGACTGACGGTGTCGGTTGAAAAGTTAATGCGGAAGAAATACCATGCGTTACTTTGCATGCTCGTTAGCAGTACATCCATAGATATACCTTCTTACAGATTTTACAAACAGTACGTTGAGAAACAAACCAAACGCGCCTAAAACCATTCAGGATGTGACCGAAGGTTACAGTCAACTAGGAGTTATAATTGTCTATAGGTCTCGGATAGCGTCCGACAGAGGCTGTTTTTTGGCTAATACCTACACAACACACAAGTAAGATGAACATAAGGTGTTGATTAAATCAGGAGTCTTATATGTGTAAACCATTCTGGTGAGGTTGTTTAACTGGGCCAGGTATAACGATTTCCGGGATATTGTACAAAAACGGCGGCAATGCAAATGAAACAAGGCAGCAGTATACAAACAACGCAAACCTACAGAAGACACACCTTATGTTTCGTTTCAATCAGATGTTTCAGCAAACGATCCAACAAACGAGTCTTCTCACTGGCCTCCACCATGTCATTCCGATCAGCGGACCTCTCGCTCTGAAGGACAACATTCACAGGTTCCGTAGGCTGCACGGGCTGACAGTCAACCTGCTGCTCGGAATTCCCCAAATCCGGTCGATCGATGGCCAAATACGGGTGATTCGCGATACGGCGTAACAACATTAATCCACTGTTCAGACTGACCTGTGGTGAGATGAGAAAATCAATGGATGGGGACTTTTCCTCTGCCAGTGCACTAGACTTTGATTGGTGTGCGTGATGCAACCGATACGACTGGGTTTTGGATCGGGTTTGCATTCCCACTGGAGATGATTTTTCAGGAGCCTGGTGAAACCTGCCATGAGTTGCACGGAGAAGCAAAAAAAGGAATTCACTAGCACCCTGACTTATAAGCTGAACAATCTGTCCAGATTATGGGACGTCTGAAAGCTACCGGAATTCTGATGAGCAAGGGAAAATAACGAAACTGCCTTGTTCCGAATTAAACATCACTCATACTTGGTCACAGCCTTTCCATTCAGAAAAGCCTTTCGGTTATTACACTTCGAAAGGAAGCACTAAACCTGACCTTTGTTCCCATCAGAGCTCGTCAGTAATGCATACTCCCATTTGGGCCGGAATTTGCAGTCCGGGAGAACTGAGCATTAAGCACAAGTAATTGGTAATGAATTCTGAAGTATGACGAATCTGTCATACACACCGCGTAAAAATAGTAGGGTAGTAGTCAACCAACTCACAATCAAAATGCTCAAAGTTCGGCGTCCAACTCCCTAATCCTATTGGTGACCTCAAACAACAGCGACACAAGAATATATTGCCTGCATTCATAGCGTGTTAACCTAAGGCTTCAACAACGGGCATTAAGAAGCGACAAACAAAATTCCCGAATAACTATCAGGAATAGAAACAGGATTAAAATCTGGCAACTTTGGAATTATGAGCTCCGACAAGCAGCCAAAGGTCTAACTAATATAGGTGCAGCACAGTTTACACTAGCATTCAGATAGGCTTTCCAACTAGGTTAGTCTAGAAAAATCACTGGGCCAGAATATCATTTTTCCTATAGTTCATCAGCGGTGTTGCCACGACCCGGATATGGACTCTAGCATACGTCTTCATACGGCAAGCATGTTAACTGCTGCGCCAACGACTTCACGTTAAACGTGACCGAATTGTCACAGTTTACGGGCAGTCGTTAGCGCAGCAGTTAACACACATTAGAGTGATGCTCAGGATGCTCAAGTATCTCGAAAGGGAACACAGTAGCTATTCTTCAGATTCTGGTCGATGGTGTTTGAGTTTTTTTTACTAGTATTACAGCCCTATTACAACACATGACTTCTAACAAACCGGAGCTTTTTTTTACGTCAGCTTTTTCCATACAGCTAGTCGTTCATTATAATGACGCCACCTGATTGGTACATTTCCTATAAAGCCAATTGGGTCCTTTGATCTTATCATGTAAAGCCTAACTTCTACTTTTCGACTGGTATCATGTTGAACGGTAGTAATGCAGTTCATTTAGCGAATCCGGTCTAAAACCGAAAACGGCATAGACTTACACAGGAACTGTTGATTGTTGGTTTAACACACAGTAATAACTGCAAAGCTAAGACTGCCTGGTCAAGTTTAAATCGCAAAATTCGTTAAGCCTGTTGAATAGTATATAGATTGCTGATAAGAGATCAAAGCTTTAGTTAATATACGTTGAATAACGTACACATTTGGCAGCAACTTTCGCTGTCGGATAGATCTCTCAATCAGCTCCTTTGGATAATTGAAAAAGAGCTTGAGTGGTTGGCAAAGTCATCTCGCTTGTTGAGAAAGTGAACTGACAGAACGTAATTACTGATTAAAACAAAATTCAACAAAAACATTCTGTGATGCTTGAAAAAATTACGTCACAGTGCATTATAAACAACCTATTTAATAGAAAACATTTCAGGATAGTTCGATGCCATTTCAGTGCATTATGTAAATCGTTAATTCTGTCTAACTGTCTACACGTAGTCTACCGTCTGCTTGCTCCTAGAAAATGTCTGTTCATTCAACCATTAGTCGAGAAAAACGTAACTGATTCACTTGTTGACGTTGGATCACGTGAATTGCAAAACAAATTAGGTCGATTGTTGTAATTTCTTGGCAGTTCACTGAATACATGCAATCTCATTTGATAAAATGGCAGTGTTAAAGCATGGCTTGAAACACGGGTTCACTTGTAAGCCTAGTTAATACCTTCCGAACAATATTATGGAAACAAACGGTGGTTGGAATGCTGTCCGTACGAATATTCAGTCGGCTGATTTTGATGAACGCGGTTGACAGTGAACACTAAAAAAGACTAACAGAAATACCAAAACCCATTTTTATTCAAGCAACAGACGATTCTGTAGTTGTATAAGACAACTCGATGTGTAAATAACGAAAGCTGCCCCCGTGATTACAGATATCATCGGTGACGGGAGCAAATTTATCGAGAATTCAATCCAAACAAACTGGGGTGCAGATATGATCGCTTTAAATCAACTTATAAACAAGTAAGCAAATCCCAAGGATCAAAACTACGAATTCCGATCGAACCTTGATGCTTCAAAAGAGGTATTAATCAACACAAACAAGTAGACGAACTATGGGGCAGCGTGGGGGGCGGGGGAACAGTCCAGAGCGATCGTTGACCACACTTATTGTGATTGGCTTCTTGGACTGTCAAGGAAACGTAATGAGAGCAAATGAGGTTGAAACAAATCAGGATCAGCCTATGATAAGGGTGATCATTGTTGGTTAAATAACTAAGATGATGTAGAAAATTGATGCATACAGATTGATTTGGGATACGTTAAGAGCGTCTGCAAAGCTCAATTGGTGAAACGTTATATTCGTGGTGAAAACGAAGACCATACACAACTTTCGAAACTTCGTCTACCGAAATGCTCTACGAACGACTGGTCACACTCAGCTAAAAATCGTGATCACCAGCCGCGCTTGATGTCGAGTAATATGAACGTATTGACGTGTGTTGGTATATCCGCATTTCTCAAAATTTGGTAGTTGTTTAATAAAGCTTATTTCAACCCACTGCACTTATTAAACTAATCCACTTCAATGTACGATATGGGGTAGTGAAGCTACTGGACTAGCAAAGCACTCTATCAGACAAATAAATAATTGAGCAAAAGCAACTGCTTACTGAGTGTGAAACGGTCCCGTTGTAAATGAGTTTTTCCAACAGTTTTAAACTCACAACCACTGATTTGGTCGCATCCCCGACCTGGCAATCCACCACAATAGTTCCATACTTCGTAAGCAGCATAGTTTTGCCCGTGACCACCGCTCTTAGTCGGCGATGATCGTTTACAACAAACACCGTTTTCAATAGACAAACAGTGGCCGCGAATAGGCCCAAGCTTAACGACCGCAGACACGCATCGACTACCGCAGGGGTTGCGCCTTGCGCACACTCTTACCGAAACGCCTTAATAAGTCCGCGTGGGATGTGGACTCACGCAGCAACAAGTGCTCGCGTTGTGTACGTCGAAGTATACCCTAAAAGCTTTATGCTGATGGCGGAATCCCCGTCTAATGAACGGCCATTAGCTTCTAATGCCCGATTCAGAACAAAAATGACGGCTACAGACTAGAAGATCGTGCCACATGCCTAACAAACTGCTGTTACAAATTAAAGACGGATCAACAAAAAACGATTTCCTACAAAACAGTTCTATTTATTGGATACATGCTAACAACTTTAGTTACGGAGCAGGACCATCGGTGTGGCGAATCAGGAGTCTGATAACTAACGGTCCAAAGAACTTTGCTGCTTTAAGGGTATGAAAATCCGTAATTTCATCTCGCATACGGTTGTTAGGAAAAGTTGAAGGTAGGTCACTTGCCTATAACCGTTGTGGTGGCTTAACGTGGAAGAACTATATTATTAGTTGTCCCGTTACATACAATAGTTTTGGCGAGATTTTGGTGAACTTCTACTGGCTTTGCAAGTATCGGGCTGTATTAGAAATGCATATAATTTACAACACAGTGAGCAACTGCTGAGTAGCAGTCGGATTCAAGAAGATGTCCAATTAATGCCAAATTGTGAACTTGTGTATTTGGTCAGAAAACAGTTCGGTGTACGTGGGTGTCAGCGAACAAAATTTACACACCTGGATCGACCAGTAAGCTCAGTCGTCGATGACTGATGTTTGTGTTCACCGTCCGGAAGGATATTGGCTGGGTCCAACCAAGTCAAGCTACCACCTTTGTCCCGGTAATTTGCAGGATGGTTCGCGGCCTGGCTGAACGTTGAGGAACGCGCTGAATTGCCATGATGAGTACGACAGATTTGCAAAGCTTGTGAATACAATTTCTGTTCACAAGAAAGTAGTAAGGCATAAACATTCAAATGGAAAATAAGAGTACAGTTACCTTGACTTCTGGGAACAGATTTATAATGAAACCCTAAACGACGAGGATTAAGTCCACCGGAAGATCTTATAATGAAACAACCAAACTAGCGATCTAATGGACAATCGACACGGTTAGAAGAGATACCTTCAAACAACCGGTACTCTGATCGTTTGACTGTGATAGCCGGCGTATTATCCATTATGGTCGAAAAACATCCAGCATCATTCGAAAGCCTGATCTATCATCGAATACGTTCACTGCATGCAGGAGTGATCAAAATCATAGGTCAGTGTCTTCTTCACCGCGCCCTCTGACTAGGGTAGCCCCTCACTGTCAAGTAAGTCAGACTCTTGAGTCAACGGCTCCGAGTGAGATTCCTCAAGAAAAAACTCTGTATTGTGTTATCTCGAAGGTCAGACCTTTGATTCGGAGAACTGGGGTGGGTTTCGTCAAGCCAGCGGTATAAACGACCGGAAAATATAAGAATCTATCGTTCTTCTGACAGTGATATTGTTTATTCATTACGAAGTTCACATTCTGTTTTCCATATCACCAATTCTTCTGCTTCCTTTATGTTCTTGGGTGATAACTGCTTTCTGAAACAGGCAAACATGAGTGCTTTCAAAGTTTAAACTCTATGACAGGTCTGTCAGAATGCTGCTCTGGCAAGTACTGTCTTAAGTCTGGAGCTAGGTGCGTGCTGTGTTTTAAAGACACACGTCCAAAATTCTATCACCGGTATTCGTCTGTGCTCTCCTGTAGGTAACTGTCGATCGAAGTGTTTCTTTCTCAGGGTCTCCGGTGACGCCGAAGCTGAATCACGTGGTCAAGTTGGAGTGGGAATCGCACTGAGTTACAAAACTGAGTAATGCTTGCTCGACTGGATCGCAGTGAACAGTCGCTTGTGTGCCGTCAAAATCAACACCTCGGTTAAAGTCTCTCAACGTAAATCAGGAAAGCATTGTCTGTTCAGTAAATCGACGTACGTTCCAACGGATAGTCGTTCGGATGCTATCAAAGGTGCGCTCTACGTCGTCCACGTTGTCTTACTGAAGCAGGCTAAACACTTTGACATTATCATACTGGCGGCCGATTTTAATGCTCAGCTACTTCCTCTAGAGGAGAAGTGGTTGGAGGGTATATTGATGTCCGAGCACGACACACTGATGATAGGAAAAGACTATTGTAGCTGTGTGCATGACAAGGCCTCTATATCTCGAGTACCGCAATTGAACTCAGCAAAGGGCACTGTGTAACATGAACACCTCCCTGTGCTTCTCAGCCACTAACACAACCTAATCACACAACAGTTATTCACAGGTACTGCAACTCTGTTAAAGACTGTTGTGCATTTTGGAGCAGCAAACTAGACCCGGACCACGTTGTTTTAGGGGCCCGTTTTGTTCTTTCACTTACCCAAAGATCATACACTCTCAAACGTAACGTAACTAAATGACATTCGAGAGAGGAGAATGTAAAGAATGCTAACCGTGATGCACTGGTGGAAAAATTGCTCCATTCGAGTCAGGTAAGAGATATTAACGAACACTGGAGACAAATAGCAGCAGTTGTGAAAACTTCTTCTTCATCATCATAACAGCTATGAGCCTGACTAAAAGGTACTGTGGCTCGGGCCGCCGCTAACCTCAACAGTGACGTGGAATATCCTAGAAGGAAACATTACTACGAAGGTCAACAAATACTAAAAGAAGACTAAGCGAAAGAACTAGAAATGGTATGGATACAGGTACGCCATTGACTGCGACACACCGCCATCTCGGATAGCGTATCTAACCAGCGGTTTGAGTGATCACGAGAACCCCAGCCAGGCAGGCGATGCTTGCCCACTTTGCTCAATGGAGCAGTCAAGGTCTTCATATTTCGTGACCACGTTGTTGCTTGACCACCACGCGGTTTTACCCAACTGTTGGTGACCTCAGTATACAACGCCCTGTACAGTAAACGCTCAGCTGACATACGGAGCACGTGACCCAACCAACGCAAGCTGTGCAACGTAATTAGTTGGCCACTTGATCGCGCATCCCGGGCGTTCCGGAATACGCGACGGCAAACTGCCGCATTGATCACGCGATCAGTCCACTTGATTTGGGCCAATTGACGGAGACAACGATGATCAAACACAGCGAGCCTGTTGATATCTTCCTTGTGAACAGGCAACGTTTCCGAACAATGCAGCAAAATGGAACGCACACAGGCATTATATACCCTTCCTTTCAGCGACAACCGAACGTCTTTTCGACGCCACAGATGACGCAGTTTGGCAAATGCAACCCGTGCCTTTGCTATCCTCACTGATATCTCATCAGCAATATTACAGGCTGACGGGATAGTGCTACCCAAGTATGTGCAAGTATCCACAATCTCAAGCGGATTACCTGCAATAAAGAAAGTAGGGGTGAAAATGCCTCACTCTTGAAACAGCACTTTGCACTTTGAAGGTGTGAAGCGCATTCCATACAAACCAGCCCGGTCACTCACCTTGTTCAGCATGGTCTGCATGTCTTCGGCAGAGGGGCTAAGT